>CM046431.1:44818222-45113226 GCA_025506505.1 Flaveria sonorensis | reverse complement strand
AAAACTTCATTCCTTAAAGTATTCGTCCTTATGTCCACACATCCATTTTAGCATTATCATTTCAACTATCTCCAACTTCTAAACATATTTTCCTATTTCACATTTCAATATAAAATATAGTATAATCACTATGTTTATTTTTTTTTAATACGTTTAAACTAGTATATCCTAATATACGATTTAAAGTAAAAGAATAAATGTCAAGAAGTTATAAATAAGTATATTCATGATACAAAAACTTTTGTAAATTTTATTATATAAGCCTAAGAGAATATACGAAATTTATTGATAAAAAACAATAACCGAAGTACAAAACCAATATATAAGTTAGAAACAAGTATCTAAGCAAAAGATGGCAGGTCAAAAGAGGTTATTGGTGAAACCTAAATATGCGTAAATAAAATAAATATGTGACCATATTACTACAAAAAAAATGTGACAAACACAATATTACAAAATAATATTTTTTAGAATAAACCGTCAAATAGTTTTAAACTGTTATCAAATTAAAACTAAAACTATACTAATAAATAAAACATGTACTCTTAACCCTTCTATCTACTCTAATAGAAAAATAATTAAAATGAACATGTGTTAGCATCATCACATTAATCCTTATCAAAATTTCTTTAGTTCTCTTTTCTATCAGATAATTACATAATTACAAATAATATTATTTAATTTTTTAGATTAAAAATATAAATTAAGAAAATATTTTTTATTAATGTTATTTCTAAATAAATAGATTTTTATAAAATAAGAAATTTTTCTAAATTTCAAACTTTTATAATTAAAATTAATGTTTCAATGTCAATTTTTTACAAACCAAACATAGATAAAACTGAGTTATAATAATAAAAAAATGTAAAAATAACCTTTTTTTGAATAATTTGTTTTGAAACAAAATGTTTGATAAAAAAAATTTAGAAACAAAAGTTTAAAAAGTTGATGCCATTGTTTTATTACTTATAATCCTTATTTATACGTAATTTCAATCACATATTATCTTTAAATATCATTTATAATTAATAAACTTTATTATATTTAATATTTATTTATTCAACCCGTAGGTTTATTATAGCTAGTATCTTCAAATGATAATAACGTTTAAAAGGAAATGCCATAAGTAATATTAATTTTTTTCTTTTTTTTTGAATGGTTAAAAGTTAGCTCTACATATCCAAATACACATAATCTACATCAAATAAATACATCAACCAATCATAAGCACAACCAGAAATGGTTTATCATTAAACCTCACAAGTAATTAACTAATAATAATATTTCAAGAAAGCGGTATTAAACCATTTCCAATTTCCCAAACGATAATTAATTGTTTACTAAAACACGCTTTCAAAAATAACAATTCAAAGTTTCAAACCCCACGAAGGCACGAATGCATTTTCTCTTTATTTTACAAAACAATTTCCATTTTTACTTTTAATATGATAAAAATATAAAAATTATTATTCGTGGACGTTATAATTAAGAAAGGGGTAGGTGTGAGCTTGACCCTTTCAAGTCCACCACTACTTTCCTACTCCCAATAAAAAAACCCCAATCTCACCTTTCAATTTCTCAGCTTGGCCATCGCCGATCACCAAGCTTTTAAGTTTTAACTCATCGGAATCCCCTCACCGCCGGTAGCATCTCCGATCAACAACCACCGCAACTGCAACAACAACAACAGAAAACCAATCAAACATGCAGTCGTTAGCTCCATCATCAACAATCAGCATCAAATCAATAATGCGTACACCGTCACCGTTACCTAACCCACACCGGCTCGCGTTCACGGTTCACTCAGCCGCTAGCCGGTTCGACTCGGCTCCCAACGCCATCAATCCCGCCGTCGCCCCGGCGGCTCCGGCCGCCGGAAACTTCGCCGCGGTGGCGTCGGGAAGAACCGAGCCGATTGCAGAGCTCGTGTGCGATACTCGCGAGTAAAGTCGTATCACAGCAGCAGAACACCGAGAAGACCGGTGGTGCGGATAACATCACCGTCGTTAACGGCCATAAGAGTCTAGATCTGGTGCCGGTGGATAAAATCCCCAAGCCGTTAACCATCACCGACCTATCTCCGGCGCCGATGCACGGCTCGACGCTGCGAGTCGCGTACAAGGCGTCCCGGCGCGTACAGTGAAGCCGCTGCCGGAAAAGCGTATCCGGAATGCGAAGCGATTCCGTGTGATCAATTCGAAGTCGCATTTCAAGCGGTGGAGCTTTGGATTGCAGATCGAGCGGTTTTACCTGTGGAAAACTCCTCGGCGGCAGCATCCACCGGAACTACGACCTCCTCCTCCGCCACCGCCTCCACATCGTCGGAGAAGTTCAACTTCCGGTGCACCACTGCCTCCTCGCGCTACCAGGCGTCCGTAAGGAGTACATCAACCGCGTAATCAGCCATCCACAAGCCCTAGCTCAGTGCGAGTTAACTCTAACAAAACTCGGTCTCAACGTCACGCGTGAAGCCGTCGACGACACCGCCGGAGCTGCAGAATTCGTCGCGGCGAACAACCTCCGCGACACGGCGGCGATTGCATCCGCACGCGCCTCTGAGCTCTACAACCTCAACATCCTCGCCGACGGGATCCAGGACGACTCGAGCAACATCACACGGTTCGTGATGCTCGCACGCGAACCGATCATTCCTCGCACCGATCGACCGTTCAAAACAAGCATCGTCTTCGCACACGACAAAGGAACCTCCGTCCTGTTCAAAGTCCTCTCCGCCTTCGCCTTCAGGAACATCAGCTTGACGAAGATCGAGAGCAGACCTCACCGGAATCGTCCGATTCGACTCGTCGACGACGCGAACGTCGGTACAGCGAAGCACTTTGAGTACATGTTCTACGTTGATTTCGAAGCTTCAATGGCAGATGTTGGCTCAAAACGCACTTGCAGAGGTGCAGGAGTTCACATCGTTCTTGAGGGTTTGGGTAGTTACCCTATGGATATGACCCCTTGGTCCCCTTCAAGAGGGGACTAATTACTTAATGATCATGACTAATGGGATTATGATGTCATTAAGTTTTTATGTATATTTTTATGTTTTATATTATATCATTATATCCCCATTTTCGTGAGTTAGGGTTCTTGTTCTGTGTAATTTTGGGGGTTTGATACGTCGTCGTTTAATTTGTTGTTTATTGTTTACTTGTAAGTGTAACAATGTGAATACAAAGTTACCCACCAAACTCTTACTTTTTCTATCGACTATGTTATAACTTATAACAGCATGACTTGCTATGTAATTTCATTTTAAAAATGAGTTAATTATAAGGTCTGTCGACTGTCGCCATCAAAATTTTTTTTAAAGAACTACGACTGATGCACTCTTTTATTTCTACTTTAAACTATAACAATTATAATTTATTTACTGTTAAATTTAAACCTTGGTATTTTGAAGAGTTTTTAACTTATACACTATGCTATAATTGTGTTATGTTGTGCTCGTTCATTTGATTCATATATGTCTAGCATTACCTAAAGTATAAGATGGATCTTGGTGGCCTATCACTATGCTCAACTATGTTATATTTCATATTCATGATTTCATTCATGTGATACGTATTTGTATTGTCTAGTTATCTGGAGTATAAGATGACTCTAGTGGTGTCAATTTCTTATATGTGAAATACGACACCAGAATGTAATGTTTGGTTGTTTATCATACTCATTCGGTGGTACGTCTCGTTGTTTGTTTAAAAGTTTATTTTATTAAGTTCATTGGTTATCGTGCATATTTGTACATGTAGATTAAATATGTTTGCGGCAGTAACCAGCATGATGGAAAGTAATATGCAAAATAATCAAACTCTCAGCCTCGTCAATGTGAGAAAAGGATTTCTCATTTTGACAAATTCTTCTGTTAGGATGTATATTTGTTCATTTTAAGAGCTAGAGAGAATGAAATAAAAACCTGTGCTTCCGTTGCAGGTGATAATAATAAGTATATATACTTACTTTGGGTGCTACATGACATTCTAAGCATTTAATAAGTAACGATGAGTTATAACCCATGTACACCACGGGGAGTCTTTTGGTTTTATCATGTGCTATTTCATTCAAGTGGTCCTCAGGGAACTTTTAAGTGGACATCATGGCCGTTTATTGGACATGATGAGTAGAGTTGCACAAAAAGGTTTGGGTCGGACCCGGGCCTGGGACAAACCGGGTTTGGGCCCAACCGGTTTTTTTTTGTATCCGGGTATTGTGACCCGGGTACGAACCCGGGTCGGGTTCAGCGAGCGAGATACAAACCCTACCCGGTATACCCGTAGGTCGGGTCGGGTTTCGTGTTACGGTTCGGTTGTAAACCCGGGTTCAATCGGGTTTTTGCCTTTTTTTTTTTTTTTTTCTTTTCTTGTGTGTGTGTCGAACACCGGGTCGTATGTTTTTTTTTTTATATTTTCTTTCCTTTTTTTCTTTTTATTTTTCTTTCCTACCGGGTTCACTTGAATGACAAAAATTTAAACAACTTAATATATAAATATATACAAATCTTGAGCAGAAAATGTTACACTTATAATATACAAATATTAAATACTTTTTATATAAAACATTTGAATGACAAAGAAATTTAAAAAGAACATGAAAGACATATAATATTAAAACAACTTAAAATAACAATATCGTTTAATTTTATCTACTACGAGATGCTTGATCAAATGCTAATTCTTCATCGGATATGCCAGAAGATACTCCGTCTTCTACCTCTTCATCATGTACTTTAGCTTCGAGTGTAATCTCGTCTTCGAGGCTTGTTTGGTCTTGTATACGATCCGTTGCGTCTAAGTGATCCTTTAAACAAATGCACATCTCCACTGCTTCCGGAGTTAGTCTTGTTCTTCGTAATGATATTACCCTGCCACTAAGAGAAAAAGCAGATTCCGAAGCTACCATAGAAGCTTGGACGCTTAGTAAATCACGGGCCATAGCAGAAAGAATCGGAAATTGAGATTCTTTTCCTTTCCACCAAGCAAAATATCGATTGCACGATAATATTCGGTAGTCATAGTGGAAATAAATCCGTTCCACTATATCTACCGAGCTCACTTGTTGGGGTGTACCCCTTTGACGTTTAGCCGTCACATCCCGAACAACATTCAACATAATCAAAACAGGGTCTTTAAGCGAGGTACTAGCACTTGAGGTTGATCCGCTTGGCATGGTTATGTTTACGTTAGGCCCATATCTATTTAAATAAAAATTATAAATTGTTTTCAAACTATGATTAAAATTTTCTTTTGCCTCGTTTGAAAAATCAGGGTTTTCGTCATGCATATCCAAATTGTCATTTATCTCATCTATCAAACATTCAACCCCCGCAACATTTGAAACGGATTTAAAGCGGCGGCACACGTAAAAACGGATGGTAAGTGCTTTAAATATTTTTTAAACTTTTCTTTCATTGGTTCTATTTGATTAAACATATTATTTTATTTGAAAATTTTTAAAATTCAAAGACATAAGATATAGTTCTTGAAGCACCGAATAACTAGTGGAATAATAAACTCCGATAATTTTGTTGTTGAGTTTTTAAAAACCTCAAGAAACTCGGATAGACGTTGAAGATTCTCCCAACCCGCATCCGGAAATGGGTCGGCTTCACCATTATCGAAAGACTATTGAAAAACTTTTAAAGTGCCCTTTTGTTTTAAAGCACATTCAAACATGTGACAAGTGAATTCCACCGAGTAGGTACATCCCATTAGGACCTAAAAATCTAGAGTGCGTATCCTTACAAAGTTGTTTATAATCTTGATATCTTCTTCTACTTTTTTTAAAAACGTCATGTAACATAAATCGAAAAGATGTAATAAAGTTATTAACATATTGCCCGGATAGTCCGTCTTGCACTACTAAATTAATAATATGTGCAACACAACGAATATGGAAAAAATCACCGTTTGCAATCGGAAGATATTTTAATTTTAATTTTAAAACCACGGTTGTGTTGTTAGAGGCGTTATCAAATGCAATTGAAAAAAGTTTATTTTGTAATTTAAAAGTACTTATTATTATCTAAAAAGTAAAAAAAAATTCTCCAGTGTGTGGATGTGGAAAAAGATCAAATGCAATCGTACGTTTCATCAATTGCCATGAATTGGGATCCACCCAATGAGCGGTGACGCAAAGGTACGATTCGGGTAAACCGTGTGGAGCCGACCAAACGTCACTAGTTAAGTTTACACGGTATTTAAATTTTCAATAATACAATTAAATTATTTTTTGCTTGTTTCCATAATTTTAAACAATAACGTCTAAGTGTAGTACGACTTACGTGAGTGTAACGAGGTTGAAGCGTCTCTCGAATTAAGTTGGTCAACCGAGGATTGTCGAAGTGACTAAAAGGCAAAGCTTCTTGAATCACGAACTTCGCCATTCGATCTCGAACCGTATTAACATCGTAATTAAAGATTCCACCGTCTCCACCCAATTGTGTTTGTTGCGAATCCGGATTACTTTTCAACGACTTACAAAACTTCTTGCTAATGTGTTTGTTTAAAGTCGTGTTAGAATCTTTAGCAAGCAAAGCTCCACAAAACTTGCAACGAGCCTTTACAGACCGTCACTCAACTCAACCATATCCCAATTGCACCAAACATCCATGTTACGATTGTGTGCAAGAACATGAACGACGGTTGGAGCGTTGGACGAACCTTGACCAACGGAAGATTGTGAGTGAGCCATATCAAGATTGAAGAGAGTGAAAGTGTAAAACGAGAGAGTGTGAACGTGTAAAACGAGAGTAAACGAGAGTATTTTTTGCGTTTTTTGCGTATGTTTTTGCGGTTTGAGACTTGGGTACTAAACCATATCAACCCACACCTATTTATACTAATTAAGCCTAAAAGTGACAAAAAAACGGCAAAAATCGATCCCAACGGCTATATAGCCGTTAAAAACGGCCACTTAAAAAAAAAAAAAAAAGGGTCAAAACCGGGTCCAACCGGGTTCAACGGGTCGGGTCGGGTCGGGGTTCTAAGAAATTCCGTCCAAATTCTTAAAAAACGTCAGTACATTATTAAATTGCTATTTTCGTCCCTGGTTTATATCATTTCAGTACTCGCGATCAAATACACCTATAATGTTACAATATGTTTTTATTTTGGAGATGTCAGTGTTTTAGCTAGTTATTAAAGTTAATATTGTTGTAAATAATTTTTTTTTATTTGTTATATTCTGGTGTAAATAAAGTTTCTTATTCTTAATATGCATTTTATCCATGGCATCACGCGGGTGTGAACTTACTCGTTAATATCAAAACGAACTTTATTCATAGTATCCAACCGATCTTTTTTTGTCACCTCCTCCTTCTAGACTATTTTAAATAACCTAATAATTATACATAAGGAATCGCCTTAGTTTTCCGTCGTTAGCAATTGCCCTTAATAAGGTTTTGATGAATTATTATGAAAATAAAAGAGCAAACGACAAAGGCACAAAGAGAGAAAAGAAGAAAAAAAAAAAGAAGCCGCATAGGTGGATGCAGGCAAAACCATGTAAGAAAAAAACAGACGATGCAAAAGACAAATATAAAACCAGTCTTGAAAACAAGTTAGGCAATAGAGAAATTGAAAACCTAATCATATAGATAGGTTTAGCACTAATTAATTAAATGATCTTGTTTTTACTTAAAGTGTGAAAATAATTTAGATTAGAGTCAAAAAAATCTTTTTCATTCTTATAAAAGTGGATAAATAAATTATAAAATATAAGAACATTAGGTGAAGGCTGTTAGGTGAGATATTGTCAATGGCGGCATTTCTCGTGGCGATTGGTGGGCTTTTGCCTTTCCGTCGGTAAATCCTCTTTCTAGTCACTATTTCCCTAACCTAACTTTCTATAGAGTAAAAGTAAATTGTTTTTACTGTATTCATAACTACTCTTTATCTATATTTTTATAATTATATTTAAATTATTATTATTATTTTTTTATTTTTAATTAAATATATTTGTATATATTTATTATTATATTTTTTTTCCTATACTCATAATCACTTTAAAAAAATATTAAACAATTAATAGAAATAAGCAGTATTATACCAAATATAAAGATTAACAGCAGCATGTTTTTTATCCTCCACTCACAATACTCACAAACATTCTCATAAAGAACGCACTCATATATATATATATATATATATATATATATATATATATATATATATTATATATATAATAAGGTGAATGATCTAAGTACTTTAAAGTGTTGTATAATTTTCTTAATAAATTGTATTCTTTTAGTTTAAGAATTAATGTCTTAGCATGTAAATCATATTCCATGTAAAGTAATTATATAATTGTTGAGAATTTAATTTTATTAATTATGTTAGTTGTTATTTTTTCACTTGTGTTATATCTTGGTTATCCTTTTCACACATGTATATCATAGTGGTTTCAAAATATTATTTTATATTTATTCCTCATTTGTGTTATAGAGCTAAACTCCAAAATATTAAATCATACCTAAATCTTCTTTTGTTACAATCAACACACTAAGCACAAAATCAAGATATTTTAAAACTATACGTGGAATATTTACATTCACAACCAAACCTTGTAGTATGTACCTTCAAAATCATACTAATTACGTTTATACAACAACAACAATAATAAAATACTATTATTACTAGTGATACGGAAAAAAATGTTACACTTTGTTGACTTATATTCATTGCCTTGACTAAAGAAAACAATGAAAATGGCCGACATTCTATGTACGTGTGATTGATTCTTATATCTTTTTTAAAGAAAACAAGATGCGTTAAAACATTAATGATTGACAATTTTGAATCTGTCTTGTTCATGAATAATTAAGTTATAAGTTATGCAACTATGATACTCATGAGTTCTATCCATTAGATAGTCCTATGTATACTTCTTGTAACCTCAAGCAATGGTTGAATTGAAATACTGCTATTAGAAAGTGTATTCAACTCGATGTATGTTTTGTCTGAGCTTCTTGATCATCACCACTTCGGACTGATATCTTGTAATAAAAAGATAGGGCATGACCAACTACTTAATTCTAACATGACTGCCAACATCACTAAATGCGGTTAATGTAATAACCAAAACTTCAAATATACAGGCGTGTATTCATATCTAATAAATAAGAACGTACTATAATAAGTAACTAGTTGCAATATGTGTTATAATTATATGAGCTTAAAAGTTTCCTGCTTCACTTATTTCTCCCCTTCGTATTCTATTTTTTAATATATAAACAATAATTAGTAACTTACTGGATATGATTGAATTCAAATATATTAAATTATTAGTTAATAACTTAATTATGAAAATTAAAATTAATATCCTATTCAAATGACTTATGATTTCTATCATATGTTATCTCAAAATATTATTTTATAGGTCATAAATATTTAATACCAATTATTAATATTTTTTATTTAAATCATGTATTATATAAGTTTCTAAATAGTATATAGTATACTTATAAATACTTTCAATCCAAAACATCCTTTATAAGACTAATTAATATAACAAAGCTTAAGATATTATTTTTTTTCAAACTAGGAAGTGTAATATGTGGACTTTCTCTAAAAGTTCACTATTTCTAAAACATAAACAAGGTCCCAATTATTTTACAAGATCTAGAGTACGCAAAATGAAATATACGAAATACGTAATATAATTCAAGAATTACACAATAATACTACATTATTTTCAAAGTCCACTTGATAACCCCTGGAAATCGCATTTTATCTAGAAAACTCTACACCCACAATATACACCAACCACATATTATTGTGAAGCTAAGTATAAGATACTTAACTATAATCATTTACCAAACTAAAATGATGTTGAAATGTGATTACCAAAATTTATTGAAAAGTTGTACTTTAGAGCTATTGTAAAGTTGCAGTATTAAAGCACCACCATTCCCAATAAGAAGATGAAAAACATTTCTTATGTGACATTTGCTCTATTAATTATCTCTCGGCTCACTCATAACTCACAAAAACTATCATATGTCTCCTTTCTCATCTCTCGTCTCTGCCCCTTGCATTCCTGGTCTTTTATGCAAGAACTTCATCCCGCCTCTCCTTCACCTCATCATCTCTTTCTTTCACATCACCTTCTCTCTTTTGAAAAACACTCAAAAACTCTATTTTATTAGGGATGCTCTTGCGACGTCTAAGTTTACTTTTTCCTAAAGCAAATGTAAAGTTAATGTGACATATCCAGAAATCACATTTCTACCATAGAATTTCGATATATTTCATAAGTTTATGGTGTTCTAGTATAAATCATTCAATAAATGCATGAAATCCAAAATTTGTCTAACAAGTATCCATTTTGTCACTTCTAATAATTTGCTATGTCTACATAGTTGAATGCAACTTTCCATTACATAAATACATAATTAAAAACCATGGTTATTCACTTATTCTATTGGAGAATGATTTCAAGGATAAGAGAGAAATTAGGTTGGATGAGGATAATGAAGCAAAGTTCAAACAAGGCTTAGAAATGATCACAATAAGATAAAAAAATAGGATGTAGAACAAAACGAGTATCGTTTAATCAGGTCCATTAAGCATGTCATTGATCACAGTGGCGGAGCTTGAACACCCCGTAGAGGGGGCGGGGGGGCGGAATTAAATTTAGACTTTAGCTAGATGCGTCAATCTCATGGCGGCCTCTATGATTCCTATGAACAAAGAATTTAGACTTTCATTTATTGCCATAAATTTTAAGGCATCTAACAATTAGGTTTTTGTTTTGGGCTAAAACCATTCAACTGTACTTCGAAATCCTTGTTTTAAGTCGTCGACTTAATATAACAGAAGTTAGTTCATTAGTTGAATATTTGATTCAAATAATATAATCCTATGAACGAAGAATTTAGACTTTCATTTATCGCCTCCTTTGTCATATCCTCGAAGAGTCAAACCAGCCTCACATGCCGTTATTAATGAAAAAATCTATCGTCTTTAAACAGAAACAAAATAAACACGTGGCCAATATGTCAACGCATGTTCTTGTTTTATTTTTTTATTTTTTATTTTTTGATCGGCATATTCTGGTTGGTCTTGTGGCGAGTTGCTGTTCTAGTATCCTAAGTTTAGGGGATATAACATTGAATTAAATTATTTAAACAATATAAAAATTTGGGAATATATATTCCCAACACATATCCATATCTATTGATGTATATAAATTCATATTTGGATTCTAGTCTGTCGATTCATAGCAACTAAGATTTAAAAATAAGTTCTGAATTCAAATATGTCTCTAATCCAACTCGAAAAAACCAAAAAATCAAAAACAGAGTCGAGTTCAGTATATAATTCTAAACAATAATTGAATTTAGCTTGAAAAGTTGAATTTATATATTTTACACATGTTACTTCCAGGTAAAGAGTTTTAACATGATTATAATGGTTAAATTGCTAGTGTTTTCCTGAAGAAATTTAGATAGGGGTAAACTATAAAAATGTTAGACTCAACGTAATGAATATTTAAAAGCATCAAACATGATGACATGCGCCTAAGTGTGGCGTCAAATATCATTACAAGACAGTTAAAATATACTCTAAATCTACAGGGCGCAAGCAATAGACGCCAAACACAACTTTTCCTATATTCTTGTACCAATAGAAGTTTTAAACACTAATTAACCACTACACTTGATTTAAAAAGAATCACAATATATTAATGGCATGTTAACTGAACAATCACTAGTCTTATTAGTGTTGGATGTAAATGTAAATCTTATTCTGTCAAAACTATTTATGGGTCCTTGCATATTTTTACTGGTTAGTTCTCTTTTAGTGTTGAACGATTAGATTAATTTAACCCTACTATATTATTTTATTCCCTAACTTATAACCCCTTTCTATCTTGTCACCTAGAAAAAAATAATATATTTATTTACTTTATTAGTTATTTACACCTCTGACAAGCTTTTAAAAAATGTATGATAACGTTTTCAAGGACCTCTTTCAGGGTCGGGTCCTCGTGTTTTGGTTAGAGAGCAAGTTAAGTATATCTATATCACAAAATAATTTTAAAAAAAAACATATGATAACGTCTTTCAAAGTGTATACATCTTATATAAGAAAGTAATCCTTTAATTATGGGCGGCAATTAGTGAGGGTGGGATGGGGACATTGTCCTCCCTCTCTTTTTCGTTAGTGGTGTTGTTTTTCGTTCCGATAGATTAAAATTTTATAAATTTAGTCTCTACCTTTAAATTAAAAAAATAAAATAATCCATGTCAAATGGTGTAATTGACTCTGAAGCGGTGGAAATAGAATGAGTCATAAATTTCAGGGAATCATCCACCAATGAACTACCATGAGTTGGTGTTTCTTACACCGATTTATATTAGAATAAGAGAAAATAATTTATGTTAAGTTAATATACATTATATGTGTATATACTTGTCAAATAAATTATATAATTTTAACTTTTTTAAAGTATAGAAATGTAAAAAGAATTTTTTTAATTAAGTAGATAACTACAGAAACAACAAATTCATCTATGTATTATGCAGAAACATAATCACGCATAATGAAAAAGAGAAAACGAATGATTAATTAATTCATCTTATGTATCGTATCAACAACAAGAGATAAGTATTTATGCTTGAGTAATAATCTCCCACTTAAAATTAATTTTTATATTTAATTGGGTTGAACAAATACACCGTATCATTCGTCTTAACAAGATAATATTAAATCAATTCAAAGTCATTAAATTTAGTATTTTAACACTAAATATTAGTAATGAGATCAACCACCCCACCACACTTGTGGTTATAATTTTTCCAAATAATCAACATTCTTTTTAAATTGCTATTTTTTTGTATTTATATTATTTTATAATCATAAATAAAGATACGATCGTCTTATTTGTAAACACGTGTGGAACAAATTGATTAAAAATAACGTTATATAAAACTATAATATGTTTAATACCATTTCATACATTATTGTTATGTTATGTATACGGTGTGAAATAAGAATGATAAGATCACACCAACCATCAACCATGACCAAATGTGAATGCTCCTCAACAATTTCTTCAAAAGGTTGGTGACTCCAATGGAAACATCATCAAATAAATAAACAAACACACACACGTGTATAAATATATATATATATATATATATATATATATATATTATATATATATATATATATATATATATATATATATATATATATCTATATATCTTTGTATATAATATTTGCTACCTACTTCTAATCCTTGCGTACACCACTTTTTGTTTTCTGGTAGGTGTGTAAATGAGTTTAGTTCGATATGAATAATTGATATCGTCTCGCTAAAAAGCACAAATCGAGTTTATTTTAAACAGGTTTGAGTCTACACTATAACATAGATGTATAAACGCGTATTCGCCCAAGCTTCATATACTATGACTAGGTTCACAAGCAACGAGCCTGTGATTTATATAAATGTAAGTTATATGATAATAGTATATTACATATTTACATAATAATATAATTGTATAAATGTAATTATGATAAAATGACTAAACTAGATACAGTATATGTGTGCGTGTGTTACTTTAATTAATAATAAACTAGCGGTGCTCAAGCTTAACAATTATTAATTATTCTCGAGTCGAGATCGACTTTAAACGCAAAGAATAATACTGTTGTTTTCAAAGTCGTAGTATTCTAAAGAGAGAATGAGAAGGGGAATGTGTAACCAAAAGCGAAAGGGTTGTCTAGACAAGGTGGGATGGCTATAGAAACATGGTTGGAGGGTTGTCGTAGCTAGAGAGGAGAGAATGAAGTTGATGTGATCTTCTTTAAGTTATGTTTATTAGTACGATGTAAGTATTCTTAAGGGGACATCCTGATGGTAAGTGATACAATCTACAATCAAAATATTATATATATATCAAAAGGTTGTAAGTTTTTATCCTGTAGAATGTATGATGTGATATTTTTGTTCTACAAATTATAGTTGTTGTTAAAAAAGGAAAATAAAATTAAAACTAGGTAAATGGTTTAGTAGCGTTAAGTTGGTAAAAAAAATAGTTAGTTGAAAGAAATATTTAAAAAAAATGGTCTATCGTGTAACACTTAAAAATGGGCCACTTGTTAATAAATTTTGCATTGGGCCACCTTAAAATGGACAAATTTAATAATAATCTTGTAAACTAGTATTAACTCCCTTGCGTTGCAGCGGGGCATAAACATACCAAGTAGCACTAATGACATATCACCAAGTCGAAACCATAGAAATATAGGACGAAAAAGAATATACAAATGAAGTTGAAAAGTTAACCAAATAAACCGTAATCTCATTTTGAAGGAAAACATATATAACGCCTAGGCCCTGTTTTGTTGATAGAATCTGAAGGATCGCTTTCAAAACCATCTTTCTTTCAAGAGTTGTCGTGATTACATAATGATATTTTTAAATCTTAAGGCTACAACCGAGTAGTTGAAACTACGTCTTTACAATACAAGTAAGATCATTATTATGTTAGTTTAATAAATGTTTGGTGAAATTTGTATTTGACTAGGATTAAGTCTATTTGATCCTATAACAGTGGTTGAGCTCAGTTAGGATTAGTATATGTCTAGCATAAGTAGAAAGTTAAAGTCCGTAAAGTATGATTAGTTTTAATATAGAGTGACGATCTGTGTTTGGGACACAAATAAATGTGTTGGATGCATGTGTTTGATCCCAATTTTCCAACAACGGGTCTATTATTCATTCCAACTGCAAAAACACGTGTTGCTTTAATGATGTTTCAGGGCAATTTGGTTACATCTGACTACATCTACTCCAACCGTTGTACTCTAAAATTCTGATAACTAATCTGTTTCTACAAAACTGTGCCAAAAACACGAGCTTCCCCGGTACTTACCACATTTTACTTCGGTTTCCGACCAATAGTCATTTGTGTGAATAGTTTAAGAGTTTGTAGGTTAAACCGTTAAAGATCAAGTCATGTGTGAATTTAAGTAAGATGAGCTTACCATGGGCCTGTAATGGGCCATGGTCCATGTATGATTGTATAGTCATAATTAGACTTGGGCATAAAAACCGGGTTCGGACCCGACCCGGGGGCGACCGGAAACGGGTACCGGTACGACCAGGTATATGCATACCGGGTTGGACCCGAAAAAAACCCGTAAGGTTGGAACGGGTATGATTTTCTAGAATTTCTTAGAACCCGACCCGAACCGACCCGACCCGACCCGGAACCGGGTGAACCGGGTTGGACCCGGTTTAGACGTTTTTTTTTTTTTTTTAAAGTGGCCGTTTTTTAACGGCTATATAGCCGTTACCTTCGATTTGTGACCTTTTTTTGGTCACTTTTGCCTTATAAGTTAGTATAAATAGGTCCTTCGATTTGTGACTTTTTTTTGGTCACTTTTGCTTATAAGTTAGTATAAATAGGTGTGTGGTTGATATGGTTTAGTACCCAAGTCTCAAACGTAAAACATACGCAAAAAACGCAAAAAATACTCTCGTTTACTCTCGTTTTACACGTTCACTCTCTCGTTTTACATTTCATCTCTTCAATCTTGATATGGCTCACTCACAATTTCCGTTGGTCAAGGTTCGTCCAACGCTCCAACCGTCGTTCGTGTTCTTGCACACAATCGTAACATGGATGTTGGTGCAATTGGGATATGGTTGAGTGAGTGAGGGTCTGTAAAGGCTCGTTGCAAGTTTTGTGGAGCTTTGCTTCCTAAAGATTCTAACACGACTTTAAACAAACACGTTAGCAAGAAGTTTTGTAAGTCGTTGAAAAGTAATCCGGATTCGCAACAAACACAATGGGTGGAGACGGTGGAATCTAATTACGATGTTAATACGGTTCGAGATCGAATGGAAAGCGAAGTCGTGATTCAAGAAGCTTTGCCTTTTAGTCACTTCGACAATCCTCGGTTGACAAACTTAATTCGAGAGACGCTTCAACCTCGTTACACTCACGTAAGTCGTACTACACTTAGACGTTATTGTTTAAAATTATGGAAACAAGCAAAAATGATTAATTGTATTATTTGAAAATTAAATACGGTGTAAACTTAACTAGTGACGTTTGGTCGGCTCCACACGGTTTACCCGAATCGTACCTTTGCGTCACCGCTCATTGGGTGGATCCCAATTCATGGCAATTGATGAAACGTACGATTGCATTTGATCTTTTTCCACATCCACACACCGGAGAATTTTTGTTTTACTTTTAGATAATGTAATAAGTACTTTTAAATTACAAAATAACTTTTTTTAATTGCATTTGATAACGCCTCTAACAACACAACCGCGGTTGAAAAATTAAAATTAAAATATCTTCCGATTGCAAACGGTGATTTTTTCCGTACTCGTTGTGTTGCACATATTATTAATTTAGTAGTGCAAGACGGACTATCCGGGCAATATGTTAATAACTTTATTACATCTTTTCGATTTATGTTACATGACGTTTTAAAAAAAGTAGAAGAAGATATCAAGATTATAAACAACTTTGTAAGGATACGCACTCTAGATTTTTAGGTCTAATTGGGATGTACTACTCGGTGGAATTCGATTTGTCACATGTTTGAATGTGCTTTAAAACAAAAGGGCACTTTGAAAGTTTTTCATAAAGTCTTTCGGATAATGGTGAAGCCGACGCATTTCCGGATGCGGGTTGGGAGAATCTTCAACTTCTATCCGAGTTTCTTGAGGTTTTTAAAAACTCAACAACAAAATTATCGGGAGTTTATTATTCCACTAGTTATTCGGTGCTTCAAGAACTATATTTTATGTCTTTGAATTTTAAAATTTTCAAAATAAAAATAACATGTTTAATCAAATGATAGAACCAATGAAAGAAAAGTTTAAAAAATATTTTAAGGACTTACCACCCGTTTTTTACGTGTGCCGCCACTTTAAATCCGTTTCTAAATGTTGCGGGGGTTGAATGTTTGATAGATGAGATAAATGACAATTTGGATATCATGACGAAAACCCTGATTTTTCAAACGAGGCAAAAGAAAATTTTAATCATAGTTTGAAAACAATTTATATTTTTATTTAAATAGATATGGGCCTAACGTAAACATAACCATGCCAAGCGGATCAACCTCAAGTGCTAGTACCTCGCTTAAAGACCCTGTTTTGACTATGTTGAATGTTGTTCGGGATGTGAGGCTAAACGTCAAAGGGTAACACCCCAACAAGTGAACTCGGTAGATATAGTGGAACGATTTTATTTCCACTATGACTACCGAAGATTATCGTGCATTCGATATTTTGGCTTGGTGGAAAGGAAAAGAATCCATTTCGATTTCTTTCTGCTATGGCCCGTGATTTACTAAGCGTCCAAGCTTCTACGGTAGCTTCGGAATCTGCTTTTTCTCTTAGTGGCAGGGTAATATATTATGAAGAACAAGACTAACTCCGGAAGCAGTGGAGATGTGCATTTGTTTAAAGGATCAATTAGACGCAACGGATCGTATACAAGACCAAACAAGCCTCGAAGACGAGATTACACTCGAAGCTAAAGTACATGATGAAGAGGTAGAAGACGGAGTATCTTCTGGCATATCGATGAAGAATAGCATTTGATCAAGCATCTCGTAGTAGATAAAATTAGACGATATTGTTATTTTAAGTTGTTTTAATATATATGTCTTTCATGTCTTTTTAATTTCTTTGTCATTCAAATGTTTATATAAAAGTATTTAATATTTGTATATTATAAGTGTACATTTCTGCTCAAGATTTGTATATATTTATATTAAGTTGTTTAAATTTTTGTCATTCAAGTGAACCCGGTTAGGAAAAGAAAAAAAAAAGGAAAGAAAATATAAGAAAAAAAAACATACGACCCGGTGTTCGACACACACACAAGAAAAAAAAAAGAAAAAAAAAAGGCAAAAAACCGGTTGAACCCGGGTTTAATACCCGAACCGAACCCGACCCGACCCTACCCGGGTATAACGGGTAGGGTTTGTATCTCGCTGAACCCGACCCGGGTTCACCAATACCCGGGTACAAAAAACCCGGTTGGGCCCAAACCCAGTTTGTACCCGGGCCCGGGTCCGGCCCAACCCGTTTTGTGCAACTCTAGTCATAATATGTCCACCACTCCACCGTACTAGGTAAGTGGGTTTATAGTAAGGATTTTTATTATATAACTAGGATTAGAGGTGCACATTTCGGGTTTTGGGCCGTACCCGGTCCGGGTACAAAGCGGGGTTGAGCTCAATGGGTTTTTTTGTACCCGGGTATCGGTGATCCCGCACCATCATAAAAACTCTACCCGGTATACCCTGTCGGGTCGGGTTTAAAACCGGGTACAATTCGGGTTTTGTTAAAAATTACAAGTGTTTAGGGCATGGGCACCCATGCGCCTTAATAGTGTTCATGCGCCTGAAATTTCAGGCGCATGAGACTG
This sequence comes from Flaveria sonorensis, assembly GCA_025506505.1. Lineage (NCBI taxonomy): Eukaryota > Viridiplantae > Streptophyta > Magnoliopsida > Asterales > Asteraceae > Flaveria > Flaveria sonorensis. The sequence continues at coordinate 45,094,811 of CM046431.1, read as the reverse complement.
TTCAGGCGCATGGGCACTGTTTAGGCGCCTGAACACTTGTGGTTTTTTAAATTATTTAATCAATAAAATAAATAAAAAATAACATAAATTAATTATCATGTATTTCTATAATAATATTAAAACAACTTAAAAATACATAAAATGAATCAATAAAAAATACCATAAAACTTTTATTTAAGTTATCGTCTAATTTATTTTCTACGAGATGCTTGATCAAATGCTAATTCTTTATCGGATATGCCAGAAGATACTCCTTCTTCTAGCTCTTCATCGTGTACTTTAGCTTCGAGTGTAAATTCGTCTTCGAGGCTTGTTTGGTCTTGTATACGATCCATTGCGTCTAAGAGATCCTTTAAACAAATACACATCTCCACTGCTTCCGGAGTTAGTCATATTCTCCGTAATGATATTACCCTGCCACTAAGAGAAAAAGCAGATTCCGAAGTTACCGTAGAAGCTTGGACGCTTAGTAAATCACGGGCCATAGCAGAAAGTATCGGAAATTGAGATTCTTTCGTTTCCACGAAGCCAAAATATCGAATGCACGATAATCTTCGGTAGTCATAGTGGAAATAAAATCCGTTCACTATATCTACCGAGCTCACTTGTTGGGGTGTTACCCCTTTGACGTTTAGCCGTCACATCCGAACAACATTCAACATAGTCAAAACAGGGTCTTTAACCGAGGTACTAGCACTTGAGTTTGATCCGCTTGGCATGTTATGTTTACGTTAGGCCCATATCTATTTAAAAAAAATTATAAATTGTTTTCAAACTTTCATTAAAATTTTCTTGCCTCGTTTGAAAAATCAGGGTTTTCGTCATGATATCCAAATTGTCATTTATCTCATCTATCAACATTCAACCCCGCAACATTTAGAAACGGATTTAAAGCGGCGGCACATGTAAAAACGGGTGGTAACTCCTTAAAATATTTTTTAAACTTTTCTTTGATTGGTTCTATCATTTATTAAACATATTATTTTTATTTTGAAAATTTTTAAAATTCAAAGACATAAAATATAATTCTTGAAGCACCGAATAACTAGTGGAATAATAAACTCCCGATAATTTTGTTGTTGAGTTTTTAAAAACCTCAAGAAACTCGGATAGACGTTGAAGATTCTCCCAACCCGCATCCGGAAATGGGTCGGCTTCACCATTATCCGAAAGACTATTATGAAAAGCTTTCAAAGTACCCTTTGTTTTAAAGCACATTCAAACATGTGACAGGTCGAATTCCACCGAGTAGGTATATCCAATTAGGACCTAAAAATCTAGAGTGCGTATCCTTACAAAGTTGTTTATAATCTTGATATCTTCTTCTACTTTTTTTAAAAACGTCATATAACATAAATCGAAAAGATGTAATAAAGTTATTAACATATTGCCCGGATAGTCCGTCTTGCACTACTAAATTAATAATATGTGCACACAACGAGTATGGAAAAAATCACCGTTTGCAATCGGAAGATATTTTAATTTTAATTTTTCAACCGCGGTTGTGTTGTTAGAGGCGTTATCAAATGCAATTGAAAAAAGTTTATTTTGTAACTTAAAAGTATTTATTACATTATTTAAAAAGTAAAACAAAAATTCTCCGGTGTGTGGATACGGAAAAAGATCAAATGCAATCGTACGTTTCATCATTGCCATGAATTGGGATCCACCCAATGAGCGGTGACGCAAAGGTACGATTCGGGTAAACCGTGTGGAGCCGACCAAACGTCACTAGTTAAGTTTACACCGGTATTTAAATTTTCAAATAATACAATTAAATCATTTGTTGTTTGTTTCCATAATTTTAAATAATAACGTCTAAGTGTAGTACGACTTACGTGGGTGTAACGAGGTTGAAGCGTCTCTCGAATTAAGTTGGTCAACCGAGTATTGTCGAAGTGACTAAAAGGCAAAGCTTCTTGAATCACGAACTTCGCCATTCGATCTCAAACCGTATTAACATCGTAATTAAAGATTTCACTGTCTCCACCCAATTGTGTTTGTTGCGAATCCGGATTACTTTTCAACGACTTACAAAACTTCTTGCTAATGTGTTTGCTTAAAGTCGTGTTAGAATCTTTAGCAAGCAAAGCTCCACAAAACTTGCAACGAGCCTTTACAGACCCGTCACTCAACTCAACCATATCCCAATTGCACCAAACATCCATGTTATGATTGTGTGCAAGAACACGAACGACGGTTGGAGAGTTTGACGAACCTTGACCAACGGAAGATTGTGATTGAGCCATATCAAGATTGAAGAGAGTGAAAGTGTAAACGAGAGAGTGAAAGTGTAAAACGAGATTAAACGAGAGTATTTTTTGCGTTTTTTGCGTATGTTTTTGCGTTTGAGACTTGGGTACTAAACCATATCAACCCACACCTATTTATACTAACTTTTAAGGCTAAAAGAGACAAAAAAACAGTAACAAATCTGGGCTAACGGCTATATAGCCGTTATTAACGGCTAGATTTAAAAAAAAAAAAAAAAAACGGTCAAAAACCGGGTCCAACCCGGATTCAATGGGGTCGGGTCGGGTCGGGTTCTACCAAAATCTAGAAAAATATACCCGGTTCCAACCTATGGTTTTTTTCGGATCCAAACCGAGTACACCCTATACCGGGTCGTACCCGTACCCGGGTCCGGGGTCGGGTACACCGGGTCGGGTCCTTACCCGGGTATTTTGCCCACCTCTAACTAGGATTACAAATCCCGCGTTGTGGCGGGGAACAAAATGGTAAAAAAACAAATGTCGAAATGTTGCACCAAATCCATGCTTTAAAGGTAAGAAAAACAAAACTTCTATGTCGTTAGTAATATTCAAAACTTTATATAAAAAATTCAAAAAACCGTATGTTGCGGCGAATTAAGCCATTGATAATATTTGCAGCTTTTATATATAAAAGAAATCGTTAAAAAATTTCATATCAGAACGTTAATATAATTAGTCGCAGGTCAACGGAAAAAACCATACACTTAAAATTATTAACAAAAAATAAAGACAAACATATATTTAAATTATAGGATTGTAAACTATAATGTACATTTTTGCTTAATAAACTTTATACAGAAACGTAGATAAAAATATGAATGTCGTAACAGTAAATTTAGAACTTTATAAACCATCAAGATAAAAAAACGAAAAAGAAATTATGAGTATGCCATAAAAACAAATAAATATCATGAAATCAATGATTAGTCTAGATCTCGGTATGAATCAACACGGAAATTCAAACTCATTTGCATCAAAGCACTTCGGTAAGATGGAAAATGTTGATCGAAAGTTAAAAGCGATAATGATATTACAAAAACACATGGTTTATCAATGAGAGATTATAGTGTTAGTAACAATATGTAAAAAAAATTGGTTTTAAGTTTTAAGTCACATACGTGAAAAATGCAATAAAAGGTTTTTTAACCATATCTATTTTAGTTATTAGAAATATAAAGCAAAAAAAATAAAGATGACAATGAAGTGGTACTGTGGTAGTGGCCAGTGAGTGAGCTGTACATATTGACCATGCACTGGTTCTAAAATTTAAATAAAAAATAAAATTAAGAATTACACTTTACGCATGTTCAGTTGTACAACATGCTTTGATGATGCTATATGGTTTTTAAAGTTATACTAATTGGGGGCTGAGTTCGTGTTATGGGCTTGTATTTTTAAAATTGTTTCTGTGTAGCCCAATGCAAAGTTTCACAAAGATTGGATTTTTTTTTTAAAATGGGTGTAATTTTAAAAATGTGTTAACATGAAGGGTATTTCTCGGATTATTTAGAAATCAAGGGTACCCGCCACCCATGGTGGCGGGTTCTGCCACCGAATTCAGTCATCCCAGAACTCGCCGACGGGGATGGCGGGTTCTGGGTTCGAGACAACCTCAACCACACAATCTACCAACTTATTTTCTTTATAAACACCGATTTTTCCTTTCGATTTCAACCGCGCAACTCACCTACTCAACTCCATTTTATTCTTTATAAACACCCCGTTCAACCCACATTAACATACATTTTTTACATATCTTCATTATACCAAAAATTTTAGTATGTCTCGACCTTATTTTCTACAGTTGTATTGGGGTGGTGATGTTTCTTTTACGAATGGAAATATTATGTGCGATGCTTCAACCCGAAGTACCACTGTTGTTCTTCATCAAAGAATGTCATACGTATCATTTGTTGATTTCATTTACGGTCATCTTGAAGTTGAAAGAGAGCATTATAATTTGAAATTCAAATTATTTTACACATATGGTGTGTTTTCTCAAACTTCTGAAATTTTTAACGATGCAAGTCTTGAGATATTGTATCATTTGGCAGATAACATTGAAAATTTCCTTGGAAATATTCATGTTATTTTTCAGCGAATACCATCTGTCCAACAATCCAATTGTATGGATCCACTACACGATCATCAAGCCGGTCCGTCATGCAACTTCAACCCGGAATATTTTACAACTCAGCAATCAAATGTTGATGTGAATGACGATGAAAACGGAGGGTTTGATAACTCGGATGATGATATATCGCAAGATACTGAATCGGTTCCATCGCATGATGAATCAACTGACGATGAAGACGTGTACGGAATTGTAGACCACAACAATTCTGTGGCTAATGCAGCAGTATCCTACGGGGATGTGAACTATTCTGAAGATCCGCAACAACTACGAGGTTATGAGGCTGCTGATTTTGACGATGAAGACCATATGGATATATGGAATGAGGATTCAAAAGAAATTCGTGTTGGTATGTATTTTAGATCAAAAGCTGAACTCAAGTATGCGGTGCAGCTATGGAATGTTACACGTAATAGGGAACCTTTTGTGGTTGAAAGTAAAGCTACAACTTATAGAGCAAAATGCTACACCACCAACCCTAAGTACAAAAGTGATCTTCCCACTGGTCCTCCATGTAGTTGGTTTGTGTATGCTACTAAACCCACCCATCATACCATGTGGCGAATTTCAAGATGGGTGAATGAACACAACTGCTTTGGTAGTGTCGTTGGCAACAATAACAGAGGGTTGAAATCGAGAAATATTGTAACTCGGATCATCCACTTTATTCGCCAAGATGTTACTTTTCCCGTCAAACAAATTCAAGCACATATAAAAGACACCCTGAATGTTGATGTATCATATAACAAGGCGTGGCGTGCTCGAAAGGCTGCTATTAATAATATTTACGGTACTTGGGATAGTAATTTTGAAGAATTACCTAAGTACATCAACGCACTACAAGAAAAGAACCATACTATCGTGGAATGGTTACATGATGCAGCCAGTTCTTCACAATGCTATACGTTTAAATACGTTTTCTGGGCATTTGGTCCGATAATCAAGACATTCAAGCATTGTCAGCCTGTTATATGTGTCGACGGGACTTTCTTGAAAGGATCCTACCGTGCTAAAATGTTGATTGCTGTTACCAAAAATGCAAACAACTACGTAGTACCAGTAGCATATGCAATTGTGGATGAAGAGACAACTGAAAGTTGGAGTTGGTTTTTGCAGCAGTTTTGGTCTCACATTGGAGTTAATCATAACTTTGTGGGTACGGGGAAAAAATTGTGTGTTATCTCCGATAGGCACAAAGGAATCATCAACGCAATGAACTCTCTTGAAGACCTGAAATCCCACACAGTTCATCGTTTTTGTCTCCGACATGTTCGTAGCAACTTTATGCATAAATTCAAGGTTTCCAGTTTGAAAAAAGTTTGTTGGTTAATCGGCAGTGCCACCCAACAAAGGAAGTATGACTACTTTGTCAGTCAAATGGAAAGGGTCAATCCGGAAGCGTGGAATTATTTAAAAGCCATTAAAGAAAGAAGATGGACGCTTCTACATGACAAAAACCAACGTCGGTGGGGTAACCTAACGACAAACATTTCTGAAAGTTTTAACAACACGTTGCGAGGGGTAAGACTTTTGCCAATAAAGGCTATTATTAATTGCACGTTTGAGAAAACCGTTGAACAATTCAAAATCCACAACGAGATTGCAACAACTTGCAATACACCGTTACCCCCTCGCATGTGGCGTTTATTTCATGGTCGTGATATCACTTCACAGGAACATGTGATAACGGAGTTTGATTACAGAGAGGCAAGGTACAGGGTTATGTCAAAGCTACATACAAATGAAGTGGGTGGAAATGATTATACTGTGGAATTCGCAGAAAGAACCTGTACATGTGGTAAGTGGCAAATACAAAGATTTCCATGCTCACATGCAATCGCGGTATGTCGACATAGAGGTTTATCTCCTCTTACTACTGTGCACCAGGTATACACTACTGCAGTTTATCAGGAACAATATAATGGGAATTTTTACCCGCTTCGTCACCCAGGTTATTGGATGGATCCAGGTTGGAGGATTAGAGGAGATCCATCAAAGATTACCACGAAACGAGGTAGGCGACGCACTCGTAGGATACATAACGAAATGGATGTTCGTTGTCATCCAGATGAGCATGTTATACGTAGATGTTCCATATGTAGACAGACGGGTCACAATATGAATACGTGTCCAAACTCGCATCCATGATTTTCTGCTTTATGTTTTTTAAGAACTATTATTGTGTGTATTTTTTATTGAAGTTAATAAAGTTGTATATTTCTGATTTGTTAGTAGAACCCCTGGTAAGTTGTATCACCTCAAATCCTCCTATATATATCACATCCCCTAACTCATTTCTCTTCACTCTTCTCCTCATTTTCATAACACACATCAAAACTCTTCATCCAATATCATGGATTCATCTTCATCTTCTTCATCCAATACCAAAAACTCTTTAATAAGTTTTCGTTCCGGTGAGAACTGCTTCCGTTGCGGTGGTAAAACAGAGTATCGTTATTTTTTCAAGACCGAAATGTTAATATGTGTAAGATTATATTATAAACTTCGATTTTTGATCTTTTGGTTATTTACCAAAATGTTTGAATATTCTATCTATTTTTAATTTTATAGACATCGTGTGACCGTCCTCAACCAGATAAAGAACCGGAGATGAACCCAGAGTTGATCTCGCAGATGAACCCGGAGAAAAATGAAGACCCGGAAGTATTGAAAAGTGCTTATGTTTATGACAGTCCCGAAAAACAAGAAGAAATAACACACAACTTTAATCCATATCCAGGGGAGCACTCATCAGATTCAGAATACTCAAATGAAGATTGTCATTGGAAATAAGTTTGTATTTGTGTTTCAGTATTAATAAAATCATGCTTATGTGTTTTTATTTGTTGGTTGTTTATAAATCAAAATATGATTACAAAAATAAACAATAGATAAAAAATATCAAAACATTACATATATCTTTTTTTCATTCATTTATATTGCATTTGACGAGGTTGGGTAGGAATAGGAGCATCAGAATCTTCGTCAATTAACTCATTTAAGTCAAACAGACACGGTGATGCATTTGAAAACCGCGAAGCATCTGGAAACGTCTGTTGAAACTGAGGGATATATGTATCAGACTGAGACTGTTGAAACTGGTTAAAAAAATTTGTTTGAGGGGACGCGTAAGTATTTGATGTATCTCCCTCCTCATAATTTTGGGTACCGATTTCAAACGGGGTGTTTGATGTTCCACCATAATAAAAATTTGGGTTACCCATGTTGCTAAATTGTTGGTATGGAGAGCTTAAATTTGATGATTCAGACTGATTCCCTCCGTGAAAGTCTTGCCCTCCCATATCCTGCTGTCTCTCATTTTCTTCAACAGCCTGACCACCAACCCTCCCTCGTCCCCGACCCCTTCTACGTAAACGTTGCGGGACAGGTGGAAGTTGAGTCTCAACTGGATTTTGCATCATATGTGTAGGTAGATAGCCTCCGTGATCAACATGTGCAAACTCCATATAACGACTAGCCATGTCCGTACCCATTTCATCTCTTGACCTTTGATAAAATTGGCTCATCCCTTCCATCTACAATTAAACTATCTTAATAATACAAAATAATAATAATAATAATAATAATAATAATAATAATAATAATAATAATAATAATAATAATAATAATAATAATAATACCAGCATTGTCATTCTTTGCCCTTCGTTTTGAAACCCATGCGGGTTTATGTCTTGATGGCTTGGGTTCGTTACATATGTAACGGTACGATCCATATACCACCTCATGTATGATTCGGACGCAACTGTCATATCTGTGTAACTACCATTCACAAGAGTATCATGTCTCGACTCCCATGCCTGAACATAAAAATTATGCATTTCTTTCCAATCACTGTTTCTTCCACCTCTACGAGCAATGGAATGGAGTCGAAAATGTTCCTCCCGTGTTAGTAGTACACTTGTTGGGATCGGTTGAGCCATTCCAAATTGTCGTAAAACCCTGCTAGCACAGTGGGGCTCAACGTATTCCCAACAGATGAGATATGTGTCACTCCTCCAGCACGTATGACCATTTGTACAAATTTCAGGTAGATATTGGATAATATGATCATAAGGCCTCCAGTTAAACTGAAATAAATAACATATAATTAAATTTATAACACCTTGTAATAACTAATTTTTTAAAAAATATGATTAAAAAGTTAATACCATCCTGTCATTTAACGAATGTAATGTGGATCGGTACGCGCTCAGGCAATGCGGAGTGGTGTTAACATAGCTAAGTTTGCCGCCTTGCCATCTTTCAAAAATATTCAAATAAACCAACGCTTAATCGGTAAATTTTTTTTATTAAACATAGAAATAATACAGGTACCAAAAATTTGTACTTTGTTTTAACATACCTTGCACCGTAGGGTTTTGTAAAATCAATAACGCGGTTATTAATTGGAGCCATGGTAGGAAATCTTTCCCACGCCCATAGTTGTAGCAAGAATAACGGACCCCCAACATCAGTTACTGTTATTTTTGTTGCTCTGCAAAGTTGCCTATACAACCACGCTAAAACTGCACTACCCCAGCTTAGTTGCCCACAAACACTTAAATTTTCAATGTGGGATAAAAAATTAACATGCAACATGTTGGAAGACGTATCCGGGAATAAAGTTGCCCCAATTATGTAAAATATAATTAATCTAGCACGTTGTACACATTGCTCTTCGTTGGCATCGTCAGGAAAGTCTTTCCTTATTTCATTTAGAATTGCAGCAAGATTAATTTTGTTACCTTCCACAGCACGTGAATTAAGAGAATAACCAGTTAAATGTTCAAACCTCATTAATATTTCAGTTTTGCTCATCAACTCATCAGTGCCAGAAATAACATCACCATCAACTTGTAAACCCCATAATACCTGGACATCTTGAAGGGTGACCGTGCATTCTCCAATAGGTAAGTGAAAAGTGTGTGTCTCCGGCCGCCATCTCTCCACCAAAGCAGTAATAAGACCACAGTCAAGCGTACGATATCCACAATTGATAATACCTCCGAAACCAGCCAACCTTATGTGGCGCATGACATTATGCGAGATAGGTTTTTCAGCAATGTGTTTCCAAAAATTTTATCACCCCTTCTAGCTCTAAATATACCAGCATCACTCGGTGGATTTTGAAAATAGTGAGCTGCTCTATGCTCACCACCCAAAAATAATAACTCATTGTTAATAGGACCTGGTGTAATTCGCCAACTCATTTTGTAAGAATTTTTTTGGTATAATGAAGATATGTAAAAAGATGTATGTTAATGTGGGTTGAACGGGGTGTTTATAAAGAATAAAATGGAGTTGAGTAGGTGAGTTGCGCGGTTGAAATCGAAAGGAAAAATCGGTGTTTATAAAGAAAATAAGTTGGTAGATTGTGTGGTTGAGGTTGTCTCGAACCCAGAACCCGCCATCCCCGTCGGCGAGTTCTAGGATGGCTGAATTCGGTGGCAGAACCCGCCACCATGGGTGGCGGGTACCCTTGATTTCTAAATAATCCGAGAAATACCCTTCATGTTAACACATTTTTAAAATTACACCCATTTTAAAAAAAAATTCCAAAGATTGCAACAAAGCAAAGGAAATGCGGCAATAGAGTAGAGGTGGGCATTTCGTGTTTTGGGCCATACCCGAAACCGAGTACAAACCGGGTTCGGCCCAATCGGTTTTTTTTTACCCTGGTTGAGGTGAAACCGGGTATGAACCCGGGTTGGGTTCAGCAACATGAAAACCCTACCCGCTATACACGGGTAAGGTAGGGTCCGGGTTGTCCAATAACGGTTTTTTTTTTTTTTTTCTTTTTTGTGTGTGTGTCCAATACCGGGTTCGATACCAGGTCCAATACTGGGTTCAGTCGGGCCGGGTTCGGTTCGGTCGGGTTCGCTAAAAAATTAAAAATCTAAAACCGGTTCCAATCCTACGGGTTTGAATGGGTCCAACCCGGGTACACCTCCCATCGGATACTACCCGTACCCGGGTTCGGGTCGGGTCCGAACTCGGTTTTTATGCCCACCTCTACAATAGAATACGTCAAGTTATCACCCAACACAATAAAAAATAAAGATCAAGAGGTCTTGAGTTCGAGACTCGCTTAAAGCATAAATACTTTGGGTTGAACCATGAGGTTTTCCTAGTTGTGTGTTTCCTCTTTGGAAGGTTGGTGCGGTCTTAGCTAAGAAACGAATATGTAGACCCGATTAATATAACATCTATCATACGGAGCAGGATCGTACATTTTCTATTTAAAAAGAAAGTATGTCCTGTTATCTAAACCATTTTTTATTTCTCTACCATCATAAAGGGGTGGTGTGATGCAGCATGAAACACAACTTGTAATTTTTTTAAAAAACTTTAAATATATTATATCAATGTCATACTCAATATGGATAAAATGCTCGTTTTATAGTGTAATTTTTTTTTAAAAAAAATATTAAGTGTGAAAATTTACAGTCATTTAGAAATCATAAGGACAGTTGGTTTAAAAGTTAACAATTATATTCACATAATATAATAGATAACTAAGATAGTTAAGTTCATAAAAACCAATTTTGCTATCTTAAACTCATAAATATTAATGTAAAAAAACAATAACATCCTCCTCAACTGTATTAGCTAGTTAAGGTTTCTATCTAAAAAATATAAGAATCAATCTTAATTATTAATATTTTTAATCAATATTTGAGATTAAATTGTATGCAAAAAGTTTGTTAAAATGGTATTTTCATGCATAATCACACTTATTGACTATTTTCAAGTTCTCCCACTTTTTATAAACGTTAATTATATAATCATCATCATTTTATAATAAAAATTACATCGTAAGAACAAATGTGTTTTTATCTTTAAAATTAGTGTGGTATCGTTATAACAAAAATAATAAAAATATGTTTTCCAACTCATATAATTCATGCTTGTCATTGTGTCTTTTCATTCGATGTTATGTTTTCCTAAACACTATTATGTTTTTTTATAATGATAATTTTTGAAAAAACATAATGATAAAATAACACTATTATGTACTTCTAGTATGTAATACACAATGATAGAATAACAATTAATTTATCTAATATATATAAATAAAATGAGAAAATAACACAAAAAATGATATAAAATGTAAAACACAAGGATAAACGTTTTTTTTTTTTTTTTCTAGATGATTAGTTTTGAAAAACACGTTAGTGAAATAATATCATTGTATATTTCTTATCACGTAACACAATATTAAAATAATAATAATTTAATAAAATATATAAAAACATCAAAAAATAACACAAAATGATATTAAAAAACAATGATAAATACACTCATTTTGTTATTGAGACACCCATGTATATGTATGTATAGAAAAATATAGAGAAAACGAATATAAATTAGATGTACCAATAACAAACCATACAAACATTCATTTTTTACTTTTTGTTATTAAGACACTTTGTTGTTTTATCTTTCTCCATATCTTAATTTTAATCTTAATCTTAACTACTATAATACATAAACAATGGCTAGATTTGTAATTTTACATCATTTTTAAGATGGCATATGAAGAGTTGCAAACTTTAATATGTAATATGATAAGATTTATTCCTAATATACCCTTTTAAGCTTTAAATACTTGTACTCCATCATTTCTAATTAAATTTAAATTATGACTATTATATTTAAGGTTATCTTAATATCTATACCTATACTACTATATAATACAACTTTTTGGATAATATTGTAATTTTAATTCATTTTTAAGTTACTTAAGAACAATTTTATAACATTTTATGCAAGTGATTATACATAAACAACTTGTTATTTACAAATTTGTTCCTCCTTGTTGTAATAAGATATGTTTAATATCGCACATTAATTAAATAAAAAAGCAAAATATGAGTTAGTATAATAAGAGAGAGTTAGCTAAATACACAGTCCTAAATTATTTATACTCCCAACGCAACGCGCGGGTTTTACCCACTAATACCTATAAAAAGAGAAAAAAAATGAAAATAGATTCAACGTATCAATAACAAACATTTTTACATAAACATAAACAAAAAGAATTTATAAATATTCTTCTTTTTTCTTGAACAGCAATTCTTAAATTCATCAAACCTACACGTACAATTTAAATTCATAACTATTTGATTGGGAAAAATATTTTTACACCAAACTATCCATTAGGTCTTTCAAATATCCATTTAACTTTCAATCATATAATAATTCAATTTTATCAAATGAAGACGTCAAATGTAGCAAGCACACAAGTAGTCCCTTCTGTAACAGAAACCCCACGGCAAACAGTCTCCCTTCACTGATTCACTCCATAACTCTTTCAACTTTTAACCCCCACCGGATCAAAACCGTCTCTACGTCGTCGTTTCAATGCCTCCGCCGGAGCTTCACCCAAACCACCTCCTCCGGTCACCACTCCTCCGCCACCACCGCCGCAGCTCCACCGCCCAATCATCTCTCCTCAAAATCCTACACACAATCTCCGTCTTCTCCGCCGGAGACATCGATCACAAGCAACAATCGACCACCGATGAAACAAATTGCGAAATTAAAGTCCTTAATATCGATCTCAACATCAGCTTACATCTTCCAACAGCAATTGAACCGATTAAGCTAATTGAGCCTCCGGTGACGACGGAACACGGTGATGATGCTGAAAATTGTTCGTCTGCTAAGAATAATAATAATGATGATAATGATAATAACAATCGAATCGGCGAATCGTACGATCTGAAACAATTAGTTGAAGATCAGAGAAAAACAGAAGATTCAGAGATCTCTCACGTCGGAGATCAGAGCTCTGAGATTGATAATAATGGAGTCTCCGAGGGATACCTAGGGTTACTAATCGAAGCTGCGGAGTTGATTCTCATCGATCACGAGTCTAAACCGCAGAGGAGGAAGGAGTCATCGCCGCCGGTAGCGGCGGAGATAGGCGGTGGAGTGAAGCGGAGGTGGACGGCGGAGTGGTGGCCGGAGATCGGCGGTGCATCACCGGCGGTGAGATCGAAACGTGGAAGGAATGTGGTGTTGCCGGAGAAGTATAGGGATTCGGTTGTGGAGCCGTTGGTACGGTGGACGCCGTCGCGCCGGAGATGAAAGTCGCCGGAGGAGGTGGCTCCGGCGAAGAGGAGGGTGAAATGGTAAATAGCCATGTGTTATGTGATTTTAATATTGTGTTGTTTGTGCTTTTTTTGGGGTTGTTTTTCTGATATTACGAAGTAGTTTGGTTTATGCTCTTGTTGTTTTATGCGCCGTCGAAGCTTTAAGGTTCCATTTTAAGGAATATTTTGAATTTAAATAAGATTTAGAAGAAATCAAATACTAAGCACTTAAGCAAAATAGTAGACTATAATTTTCTCTTAGAGTTTGAAGAAAATTTTTATAAACTTTATAATATCATATTTGAGCATGACATTTTATAAACACGCGACATTTTTTGCTACCTCTATGTAAAGTGACGATGGATCGTCAATGAATAATATTGCATGACATTGCATGCGCAACTGTAGATTTTGTTCAATACTGAGTTTAAGGTCGGACCAACTCCAAATATTGTGGCTTTAGAAAATATACTAAGAAAACAGCAACAACTTAGGTCATTTGTGGACATCGAAAAGGTAAAGGGCGCATCCTGAAACCAGAACGACCCATGAACAAGTACCAACCACATGGTTTTGCAGGGACACATACTTTTGTTTTGAACTTGTGAAGCCTGTCAACGTGTGTTTATTTTGGTGCCTCTAGGGCCAGTTGTTCATTCTTTATGGTTTTCTAGTCGTCCTAGGACAATTTTATTATCGTCATGTTGAATTATTTGACTTACATTAATATAAAGAGATAAAACATATGCCCTAGACACTCACATGTGTCGATGATGAAACACACTACAAATATTTTACATGGGTGGTCATGTTTATTAATTGTATAATGCCAACGGTAGATGACCGTATAAAGTTAGAAGAGATGAAAATGGATTGTGCTTAAGTTTGAGTTCCAGTATGAATCCAATTCTAGATATGTTGTTACCAGTAAAGTCGGGTTTAACTAACTATGATACGAACTACGCTAGTTTCTTCTTGATCTAAAATCTTAAACATTAGAATTAGAGGTGTACAAACTGGTTTTTTTACCCAAACCGGTTCGGGTTCAAAACCGAACCGGTTTTTTTTGTCGTGTGGTCAAACCGATTTGGCTCACTGAATACTCAAACATGTCAAATCGATTTGAACCGGTTTGAAACCGATTTTTTATTAAACGGTTTTAGGACCGGTTTAACCGGTTTTTAACTTTTTAAACCGGTTTTGAGGGTGGGGTTATCAAACCGGCGGTTCGGGTCGGTTTGGGACCTGTTTGGGCCAAACCGGTTTTCTTTGAAACCGGTTCCGGTTTTTTTGACCGAACCGGTTTTTTACCCATGTCTAATTAGAATAACTAAGGTTTTAACAAATTAAGTTTCTTGATTAAGCTAAATTGAAAGTTATTTGAACTTCTAGATGGCTAATGAGAAAACCAAGAAATATCAAATATCAAAAGCAACCTGCTGCTTCAAAAGTTGTACATTTGCTTTATGTAACAAGTGTATATTTTAGATTACAAGAGGAACTAAATGTCATCATGGAAAGTCAAAGTCAAAGGGTTAGGCTGATTCATGATGCCTTTATAGAAGTTGCATTGTGTGCAATCATATGGATTTTCATTAAAGCCTAGAGCTGCAAATGAACTAAAATTCGTTTATGTTAGTTCGTTTAGTAAATGAACGAACACGAACAAGAATATTTCGTTCGTTTAGTTAAAAAAACGAACATGAACACAAGTCGTATTCGTTCATTTATGTTCGTGAACGTTTGATAATGTGTTTGTTTATGTTCGTTAATGTTCGTTCGTGAACGTTCGATAATGTGTTCGTTTATGTTCGATTATATTCTTAATTTTTGTGTTAGTTATTTTTATGACAATTATATCAAGTGTTTTTTGATATTTATGTTACGTACTTATTTATTTTTGGTAAATTTTGTGTTAAAAATGCTGATTTTATTCTAAAATAAATATGTGACCATTTGTCTTGTGTTCATTGAGTTCTTTGTGTTCATCATGTTCCTGAACATTTGTTCGTTTTCGTTTGATTTTGTTTGTTTTCGTTTGCGTTCGGTAAGTGTTCGTGAACAGTTCATGAACATGTTCATTTTCTTAATGAACGAACACGAACAAGGAAACCCGTTCGGTAAGTGTTCGTGAACAGTTAATGAACAAGTTTATTTCTTAATGAACGAACACGAACAAGGCCTTGTTCGTGTTCGTTCAGTTCGTTTGCAGCCCTATTGAAGCCTTTAGAGATTTTCAATCATAGTAATATTTTTGGGAAAAAACTAAATTTAATAGTTTTTATCATATGAAAAGACTAAATTATTTTTAGTTCGGTTTGAGTTAGGTTCATTGTCAAAGCAGATGATCCTAAGCATATAGCAAATCAAAAAAGCTATTGATGATGAACTCACCAGGAAAATGAGAGAATGTGATGATAAATTTGGGATTCGTCCGTGCATCGAAATTACATGAAACATGAAAGGTTACATTCTAATAAAACAATTCAGGTGATTTTGCCTTTTTATGTTGTTATCACTAATAAAACAAAAGATAAAAGGTATAAGATAAAAAGAAAGAAACAGGTTTATCAAACTTTTGTCGTTCAATGTTTACCGAGTATAACTTACAAAATTTGGTGGTATATGAACATACTCATACATTATACGTATTGAAAAACAAATGACTCATATAATTACATAGATTTGTTGTCATGTCTTTTGTGTCTTATATTTTCTCGCTGGTACTACTAACTAGTGACATATTATACAAAATACTCTCACATTGGGCATGATCTATAGGCTTTGTCCATCCCATATTGGCCCTAATGTCGCGTGTAGCATTACAGTTCACATATTACAACTTACAAGATATGCTCGTCCCATTGGAGCTTATTGCGGGTCATGGTGTAGCCCATACGAGATCATTAGGACAAAGTTTTTAAAACGGCTAATCGTCTTCATTTGATTCATTGTTAAGTTGTACATTGTATATTTGTAGGCAAGGACACTACTCAAATGAAGAAAGTTGTCATTTTGTGAGTTGATGGATGCTACAATGTTATATCACAATCACCAGTTTAAGGGGACTAGGAGACCGTCAAAGTTGCCATTTATTGTATCTGCAATGACCCACATGGAAGACTCTCAGTGAAAGAGGTTAATCAAATATGCCTTGTTGACTTGTACTATTAGTTACGAAAGTTGTACCCTCCTAAATTTGTTCAAAATTTCTGCAGGCAGTGTCCGAACCAGAATGCATCAAATTTGTTGGAACATTTTGCATAAGAAACAACGTTAAAAACAGATCACATATTATGGAAACAAAGTAACATTATATATAGCAAGTTGAAATAAATATAAACATCATTGTATAGTATAGTCTTTATCTTTATAAGATTATAAGCGTATAATATAAACTTGTTAAGACTATTTATGTAGAAGTACAACCCTCATAAACTTTATGTGATTATGGTGTGAGCTTGATACCAATAACAAGTTGTCCTAGAAAATCAAATCTTAAACGGAGAATTAATACGAACTAGTATATGTCAAATGCTCAATCTTTTTATCAAAAGGATGTTGCAATAGCTAAATATGAATTATCATTTAAAATTACATCATATTCTTAATTGTGAGTACCACTATTATATGACATGTTTTTTAAATTACATCGTATTTTATTTTCTTATTGTAATGTGGTTACTCTTTAAATTTACTATTAAATCTACACCATATTCATCAGAGGACCAGAACCCCGATCACTAAGTTGCACTAAGTTGTAATCAAACTGAACGTTAATTGATCTGTTTGTGAACCGTTTAACATATAGTTTGATTATGCTTGTTTGCTTAATAAATAAAGTAATATAAACAAGGAATCCATACGCTTAATTAAATGTCGTGTTCGTTCAATTACATTCGTGAACGTAAGGTAATATGTCTGTTTACGTTCACTCATTTCCGTTCTTTTGTGTTCGTTTACATTTATTCATGTTCGTTTATTTACATGTGTTTGATGAAGGTTTTAATTTTTTTTTTACTTTTAATGTTTAGTTATTTCCCTAACATTTAGCTAGAAACCCTAGTTATTTGAAGCTTGTATCACGTTAAAATCTCAATCGTTAAGGCTTAGATCTTTGAGACATTATTTTGGGGTATATATCTTTATGATCATTATATCTAACTTGTGTCTTTGTTTTAGGATAAATTTGTTCATGATTATTATGTCAAATGCTAAACTTTATATTTATATAGTATGTAAGATCTAGAATTAAGAATTCGATCTTTAAATTTTAAATGGTATAGATTCCTTTTTGTTTCATCTGTGTCCGTTCGGATATGTATTCATAAACCGTCTGCGAACGATCTCAATTCTCGATAAACAAACACAAATAAAAATTTCGTTCGCCTATCCATATCTTTATATATTAAAAGATTAACTTAGGGAACACTTATCAATTTTTAGGCCCCTTAAGTTTATTTTTTCCGTCTCTATCTATCTTAAATAGTTATCTAAATTAAGAAATATTAAATAATTTTATTTTTTTAGATTATTTTTTAATAATTTAAGAAAGATGTTTTTTATTAATATATTTTTTTAGAAAATAATTTTTTATACAATTAAATTTTTTTTCTAAAACATTTAACTTTTTAAAATATAAAATATTTTAAAATGGTATTTTTAAAAAGCAAATTTTTTTATAAACTAAAAATAATTAAAATTAGGAGTTATAATAAAAAAAATTTAAAAATAACATTTTTAATACGGTTTGTTTTGAAAAAAATGTTTAACTTTTTTTTGAAAAAAGTTTAAAAACAAAAGTTTAAAAAATGATATCGTTTTTATTACTTATAGTTATTACTTATATGTAATTTAATCATATCTTATTTTAAATTATCAGTTATGCTTCATAAATTTTTATTATACTTAATATTTTATTCTTTAACCCGTATAATACACGGGTTTACTAAAGTTAGTATTAAATTAATAATAATCAACAACCAATCAGAGATATTATGAACATTTATAGCCGATTCAATACGATATCTCTATATTTGATTAAAGGGTCAAAATAATTTGAAATTGATTTAATTAGTACACATAACTTTTCAGTGTATATTATTTAAATTTTAATTTCTCCATACTAATATCCTCACACCCACTAAATATTTAGGTCACGATTAGGCCTGTCAAAAGTATTTCTTTTAAGTCTAAAAGAATACAGTTTTCTTTGACTGTATATTTCGCTATGACAATAAACAAAAGTTAAGGTCAATTTCTATTAAGTGTCGGTTTATATTTGAAAGAGCCTATTTTTACGTACGATCAGCTTTATATCATCTTGTCACAAGTTAAGAGTAAAGATGGATTGAAGCTTTTAGCTTTAGATAATGAGTGTAAACCTACTAATGTTACTACAAATATAGTTTACAATGATATTTTTACTCATTTGTGACCTTATAATCAAAAGTTGTTATGTCTTATTTAATATAAAACGCACTTGATTTTATTTTTATTTTTATATTATTTAATAATTAACTCTACACACTTTCGTGTAATACACGAGTTACTAAAGTTAATGTGTTCATAAAACGTTTCATGAATAGGTTAATATTAAACAACCGACATAAAAATAACAATGTTCAGTTTGTTATTTTTAAACCGCTAGATAATATTATTAATTTATGGCGCTTGTTCAAACCCGACGTAGGCCCAATAAAAACATGCCCAAACCCAATTCAAAAAACCACAAGGTCCCCAAAAACCCTACCATAAACCCTAAACATTAAGCACCAACTTCACCTATATAAACCCCTTTCAAACCCTCATATTCATTCCGCCTATTCTCCACAACTCAAACAATCAGTCTTTCAATCCTCTGTTAATTTCATCAAGCAGCAATGGAGTTCTGGGGTGAGATTCATCTTCTTCTATTCATTATTATCTTTCTAATCACATAAATCAATGGATTCTTCGTGTTTTGTCGATCAATTTGTTGTAGATGTTACTGTAAACTGTGTTTATGATTGTTTATTCGATTGTTTGATCGTGTTTTTTAGGTGTTGAAGTTAAACCTAATGAAAGCCTTAAGGTCACTGTTGAGGATTTTAAGCTTCTTCATATCTCTCAGGTATTATCAACACTCGATCTGGTTGAAGTTTTAGTTTTTTAAATTATTGCTTAGTCTCTGTTGTTACTGAAATTAATCGATTTAAAAACCAATTAAGATTTTATTTGAGATACGAATTAACCTAATTGATTAGCTAGTTTTTGTTTTTCAGTTAGTATTTTTCTTATTTTTTTTCAGAATCTTGTTTATTGTTGGTTTATTTTAGTGGCTTGTTACAATTATTAAGAAGTCTGTAAAACTTTTCAGGCTATTTGTTATGAAGGTTGCATTGGGGGCTAGTTTTTTGTTTTGCAATTAGTATTTCATATTGTTTATATTCTTATGAATTATTGGTTCTTTTTAGTGGTTTGTTATTATTATTATTATTATGGAAGTTGTATGAATTTTGGGGCTATTTGGTATGAAGGTTGCATTGGGGGAGATGAAGAATGGAAAGAAGGTGGAGAATATCCCTGTGAGAGTTACAATCGATAGTAAAAAATTTGTTGTTGGTACGCTGTCGTCTGAGCGCGCACCTCAGATCATATTTGATTTGGTTTTTGAGCAAGATTTGGAGCTCTCCCATGGCTGGAAAGATGGAAGTGTCTACTTTTGTGGATATATTGCAGATAATCCAATTGAATATCCTTTGTTTATCGATTATTTTACAATGTTTATGTTTTCAGTTATTGTGTATGAATGATTAGCATTCAGTATAAGGTAGCGTATGGTTCTTGATTGGTTTAACATATGATTGTTTATTGGTTTTGTTGTTCCCTTAACCTTTATGCTTGTTCTTTTGGATCCACTGATGACGAAGGAGGTTATGATTTTGGTGAGTTTTCGTTTAAAATAGATTTTGTTGTAGCTTTTTATTTTTTGTGTATCAGACATTTACTACGCTTGTTTGTCATACTAAAGTTGGATTGAATATCATCTCTTTTCAGATTCAGATGGTGAAGAGGAGGCATTAAACTTCAATGCTAATGGTAAAACTTTCATTACATTTAAGTTGGTTTGATTCAAGATTGTATTCTTGTTTGATGTTAGAATGTTAATATGACTAGTATTAACTCTTCGTTATTTAGGTGCTCTTGAGGGAAAACCAAAGCCTTCTTTGAAGAAACCTGTCGCGGAAGAAGACTCCGATGATGATTCTGAAGATGACTCTGAAGATGATCGGATGATGATTCGGATGACTCCATGGATGAAGATGAATCTGAAGAGGAAAAGGTACTTACTTTTTGAGTTTTATGTCATTTCTTGATGAAGTATGTTAACATTTTTTAGGTTTTTATGTATACTATTGAATCTTTTTGTGATACAATTCTTTTAATTTTTTGAACTATTAGGATTTGAAGCCTACAAAAAGACCTGCTGAATCCGCACCCAAGGCTCAGGTTTCTGCTAAGAAAGGAAAGCCAAACACCCCTCAAAATGCAAAGCCAAACACTCCTCAAAATGCAAAATCAAACACTCCTCAAAAATCAGGTTAAACTTTTGCTGTTTTAACATCTTTTTATCGTTAAAATGAGTGGTGGTTACCGCTTGATTTCATTTCTAAAACATGATCTTCTTATTTGCAGGTGGAAAGAAAGGTGGCCAAGCAGCAACCCCACAAGCTAATTCCAAACCCAATTTCAAAAAGGGCAAGAAGTCTGGCAATCGATCATAGATGATAATATTATTATTATGTTGGTGTTTGGGTATACTAAGTATGTTGTTGACAAATTTTGACTTTCTTTAGATCTGTTTCAAATGGTGTTGTGATCTTTTTGGTTTGACAAGATCAACATATTCATTGTTTTCTCTGGGAAATTTTGTTGCATTGTAAACGGTTGTTTTTTGAGTAATGGAAATGGTAGTGGTTTCAAATTTTTTATGCTTTCTTGTATTTTAGGCATTTTTGTTATGAAATGCTTTTAGAGAGGTATAAACAAACTGAATGAAACGAAACAAAACCTTGTTTATGTTTGTTTGCTCGTTAAGCAATAGACGGATGAGATCATGTGTTGTTTAGAGATTGATTGTTGTGGTTTTGGTATCTTGCGAGGACTAATGCATTGATGATGATTAACTTGTGTCCATTTGAGACCTTTTGTTGATTTGCTATTCTCAAAACAGTATTGAGCCTTTGTTAATGTGTATGTTGATCTAAAAAGACCGAGATCTGGTTTTTTAGTGATTTATATAGTTTTGCCTACGTGTTATCGATTATGATGTATTTGAGCCTTGGTTCATACTGTCTATCACACGTGCAATGTGTGCGTACAGTATTATGGAAAAGACATGAAAAAACGATCGCTCAACGCGTTGTTCTGGAATGCTCCTAGTTTATAATTTATAAACTCAGAAACAAGAGTTGGGTTGGGTCATTACCACCGATAACCAAGTAGCTTTATCAAATATCATTTAAAGTGATGTTCAAGTAAATATTTAGCAAAATGGTTTAAAAACACATGACTGATCTAATGCAAACAAACAGAAACATATATAATTTTTAAAAAAATCGATCCTTCTTGTTACAAAATGTTATACATAATCATCATGTTTAACTATAAAGTCAAGCACGTGACATAATAAATATAAACATAACTATCCTCAGACCTCAAACATAGATACAAGTTAGGCATAATAAAAAAAACATAATTATCTCAGATCTAAGGTTTAAATGACTAAGTTTGAACGATACACAAGCTTTAAATAACTAGAAATATTTTAATTTAAATATTAATTTTTATGTTTTGTTTTAAATTTTGTGACTTAACACAGCGTAACATCCATGTGTGGTTCAACGTTTTTACATATATTTTTACCCGTTTGACAAGTTCATCGCAACACGCTGGTCCTAGATCGACTTGGTTAAATTAGACTATGTTTTACGTTTCAGTCTAATTTATCCGCATTAACACATCGCAACTTCAGTGTTGGTGGTCGCTGCTAGTAGTAGGGTTGAGCAATGTCGGGTAACCGAGCATGGTTCGGGTGTTCCCGACCCGAGTACCGAAAAGATTGAAAATTGATAACCGAGACCGTACCTATGGGACATCAATCGGTATTCAGGAATTTGGTAGATCGGGTATCGGGTTATGTAGGATGTACAGACAACCGAGAGTCTACATTGCATTTGAAGGTAACCTACATATATTTCTCATTAATAAATAAATTTAGGTTATAATATCATTGTATTTGAAGTACAAAACTATAATATGACTTGAATCTTCATTACATCTTAATGATCTTGTACAGAGTATGATTTTGGTATTGGGATGATGACATTAATCTTATGTTTTTCGATGTACACAAGTTGTTTGATGAAATACCACATAAAAATTGTTAGGTTATATTATCATTGTATTTGAAGTTACAATAATACAATATCACTTGAATCTTCATTACATTTTAATGATATTGTATTGAGTATGATTTTGGCATTTGAATGATGAAATTAATTTTATGTTGTTCCTTGTTTTAATTTAAATATTAGGGTAATAAACTAAGCATTACAAATAAAATATATAAAATACCTTTAGCAAACAAGCTAAAAGAATGTAATGCATGAACGTAAGCTACTCAACATAAATAACATATTACCAAACATAATTGGCTAAACACGATTTAATTTATGCTCATTCATTTAGTTAATCATACGTTATTCATATTCCTTCGTTTATTAAATTAAGGGCTTAGAGTCTCATAATACACAATAACTAAATTTAAAATTAGGATTAAATAGTGTTTTTCTAAAATATACCTCATGACCTCCCCCAACATTCTATCATTTTAGTTTTCTTTTCAATTAAGTTGCATGCCTTTTTCTTCTTTAAACATCTCATTAATTGCTATTTTATGTTTTGAACCTTATACTTGCTCGTTTTTAACTTTTTTAGCTGAAAATAGCAAGTGTGGTTACTGTATTACCCAAAGTCCATTTAAATTAAGAAAACAGTTTTACCATCATTTTTGAACAGTTATAAAACTTAATTATAAGCAGTCATTTTTCCCATCAGGTTTGAAAAAGTAAAATATAGATAAAACACACCCACACAATGTGTTGAACCTTAGTTAATGTTTCATAAACTCCTCCAAACCAAGCAATAAGATATTTTTTTGAACGGCAAACGTACAACCAAATTCGAAGAATAGATGTTATCTTAATCGGACCCACCTATCCGTTTCCCAACCGGGACCGCACCCCCAACCCCTCAGGAGGAAACCCATTACTAAAAAAACCCCTGGCTCAACTCTAAACATTTTGCTTAGAGTGAGCCTTAAACCCATGACCTCCTCTTATTTACATGTTATGAGTATTCACATTAACCAGTTGAGCTAAGATATTAAACACACCCACACAGAAACCCAAATATGAAGTCAACAAATACCAATTTGAGTGCAAAGATAAAGCCAGCATACAAAACTCTAAAATATAAAAGTAATTCTAAAGTACTTGTATAAACTGCATAAACTACTACTTTAATCACCAATTAGTTTTTAAAATGAAATCCATTAAACCTAAAAATTCCTCATCCCTAATCTCACTACATATGAACTTCATCCAGATGCAACTAGCATCTTCCCTGCAGATTCCTGTCACACCACCACAGATAACCACCTGTAAAAAAAAATTCACAGTAACCCACGGTTATCAGAATTTATCATTATTCTTGTTTAGATGAAGCAGGTGATCCTCCACCTGCATATCTGTAATCTAACTCTGCAAAATCAACTTCACTAAGCATCATGAAGAAACACAAATCATAACAAACAAGAATATGTAAAATTTATATCACCCAGCCTCGAGGCGAGATTATAGCAGAAAACCTTGACTGCAAAAAGCACAAGTGAGGTATGTATAAATGCATGCATGCATCAAATTTCTGTGTCCATTACTTCATCACTACAAGCGTTTGATATTAGGAGGCGGTTGATTTTCATGAGTTTGATCGTCATTAAATGGTAAACTGTTAATTATTAATGAACCTGCTATAAACCAAATTGAATTTTTGGGAGTGCAATGCATGCCACATCATGACAGACACATGCATGTAAAATAAGTAAAAAACAACACGCGAAGAAAACAAGTATTAACAATCCAAATCATAGAACTGTAAACCTGCACACCACCTGCACAGCGTAAATGGCAGTGAGACGATGGTTGTTGTGGTTCAAGTCAAAACAAAACCTACCTAGAGGTGGCAATTCTCAAACCATTTACAAGTTTTAGATTATTATTTGAAAGTTATATTCATTTAATCATGTTTTAGCAAACATGTAATTTATTTAAAAACTTTAAAACTTGGATATGAAGCGTTACGGGTCAGCCTGCCCCATCCACTTTGCCAACTCTAATTATCAAAACCCAAAAATACCCTTATCCCCTTGAAAACATGTACCAACTCCTAGAATATGCGAGCACTCTTTACCTTTAGCCCCTTTCTATTTGATCATCTCATCTCCTCTTTATCTATAAAAAGTCTAAAAATGTTAGTTAGAAAGAGGAAACTAACCAGAACAACAGACATATAACAATTTAGCGCTCATATTAATCAAACTGCTGATTGTAGGATCCATCAACATTCTCCGTATAGTTATTATTATCATTCCATTGAGCTCATTGACTTTTGCTTGCTCCCTTTGCTTGTTCCATTGCTCAATTTGGCACGCCTTTCTTCACTACCCTCCCTAACCGGGCTAAGGTGTTTTCTGCCTTCTGAACTTCGGCTACGCTCTCTCCTATGAAGTGGGCTAGTGCTCCTGTGTCTTCTAGACCGACTATCATAGTAGTAGTCATGGTCACGGTCACGGTCACGGTCACGGTCCCTGTCCTCATACCTTCGGCTATGACCACGGCTCCCATGACCTCGTTCTTCATAGCTTCGATGCCTGTATGGACTTCTGCTCCTGCTTCGGCTGCGGCTATGCCTTCTTCTGTACCTACCAAATAGTTGCCGCCTTAATTCCCTGAAAAAAAGAAAGCAAAATAAGAAGCATGCTTTAAATAGGGTTTTCAAATTTGCATTATTGAACTGATTGCCTAATTATTGTGAATAAACATCGCAATACTAGCTTCTTGATGTTTGGATAAACAGATTATGTATCTGATTTTGATTATTTGATTACTTGGATATCAAAAAATCAGTTTCATACCAGCTACAACTTTACCCATCCTTCTACTAAGAGACTATTAGTTTTAAAGTGGGTGTGGGATTGCTTAATTAAAAAAGATTATGATTATAAGCAGATGCTGTTTATCAACTTAGGTGTTTGTATTGCAAATGGGATTGAAATATGTGCATACATTAAAAACAAAAACCCATTTCCAGTCCTTAATTCCTAAACCTTTAAACCAATCACATCCTTACTGAAAACAACTTATTTTAGTTAAGGTAAACTTGTAATTTGAAATTCAAGAATAATAAGCATGAAATAAGCAACCCAAAGTGCTTAATGAAACAACTTATATCACCCTAACATAAGCAAACACTTTTCTTCATCCGAACACTCAAAAATCTGATTATGTACTTGCAACTTCATGCAGCAGAAGCAGACAACATCTTCTACATCTTATCTCATTAAAACTGATAATGTGATTCTGATTATTCAATAGCAATAAGTCACTTGTAAGTGTGTATCCAAAGTTCCAAACAGCCCCATATTATTTCACAATTGACCTAATCTTAACGTTTTATAATGTCGTTTTAAGACAAAAAAAAAAAACATGATATGAACTATGATATGAAAATAACCTGCCAATCTTCTTAAGATGCATGAAGTTGCAATAACCACCCCGATTGCAGGTGTTTTCTTCATATTGCCTGCAAGTAGCTTCCCGGAAATCAGTGACAGGGGAGAAGTCAACAATGATGGGCCGACCTGCAGATTATTGTGAAATTAACAAAGGTTGAAAACAAAAAACATCTTCAAAATATCCATGAAACAAGCAGAAGGATACCAGCATAATATCTTCCACCAAGGTTCTTCAGTGCTTTTGCTGCATATTCTTCCTCCCTAAACTGAACATATACGTTTCCCACCTGATAGCAAAATAAAAGAAGCATTAGACGATGTTCTTAGCAATATAAAATATGCAGAATCAGAGACTTACCATGTGGTCAGCAAGATTGTCACAAACATTCAAGCTTTCAATCTCCCCATACTTGTTCAGCTCCTCAAAGAGATCTTCATAGAAATCCTAAAATTCAATCAAAGAATCTCAAACATTAAAGTCTCAATACAAATTTTAATACATTACTAACAATCTACACAGGCCTTGTATGATATTGATGGAGTATTATACTGACATAGCAATCACCAACAAAACATGATACATGAAAGCATCCCCACAATGTTGAAGTTTACAGAAGTCTACCTTATTTAAGAGAAACTGCAACAATGATCATAATTGCGAAACATAAAAAAAACCAACCATGTGATAACATCATAAATAAGTTTGACTAATAAGCAGTGTGTCAATAACTCAATCTAAACCAAACAAGCTAATTTAACCACGGAAAATCATTAATCTTCTCTTGAACAGATCATAGGGGCACTAGAAGAAAGTGAAATCAGAGTTATTCCGCAATTAATAAATAATTATACAACCAAAAACCCTGTAGAAGTTAATCATGTCACATATTATTACAACTTCCATAAATCGTTAGTTCCAGTGATCCATACCAAAATGGAAAATGAGAGGTCACTAACCCTAACACGCAATCATCATCAATCAAAGCGCAAAATCAATTGAAACAACTAACCACAGCGTTACAAAAACTCACAATGCCTCAAAGCGATCCTGTATCTTCAAAGGATCGAAGGAATTTCCACATGTTATTTGACTATTTCCAATTTAACAACCACTATCCATCCTAAAACCATGTAGAAAGTCGCTAATCTAATCACACAACCTAACACCTTCCATAAACTAACAGTTACCAGTAATAACTTACAAAACTCACCACCAAATCAACGGTAACCACAATCAACCAAACAACACAACCCTCACACTCCTAACACACAATCAAATCAACCGAAACAACTAATCACACGATGCAAAACGTTAGAACCTCCAAATGATCCTGTATTTGCCGAGGATCAATGAGATTTCTACCTGTTATATCCAATTTAACAACCAATATCCATCCTAAAACCACGTAGAAACTCACTAATCTCATCACACACCAATACACATTTACACCTTCCATAAACTAACACTCACCAGCAACATCACACAACCTTCATCACCAAATCAACAATAACCACCACCAGCCAAACACAGCTAACCACAAGATACAAAACGTTAGTACCTCAAAATGATCCTGTATCTTCCGAGGATCGATAGGATTTCCTTGCGCATCAACACCAGGAGTGATCATATCAGGCCTCTGGTACATGTTCGACAGCAACAATGTAGGGCTAACACTCGGCTTCGTGTGGAGTCTTGAGCACCGATCTCCATGCCTACAAGCTCCAATTTTAAAGTAAAACGGACAGTTGACTCTGTCCTTTTCGGTACCAAAAATCGACGCTAAATGCTCCGCCATTAGTGAAGAAATCAAGGCAGAGGATGTTAGAGTGTTGTTCGTTTGTTCTATGGTGATGATCTAGGGTTTTGATTTGTTGGGTGCAGAGGGAGATGAAGGAGATGGTATATATGATGATTATATGGAGGTTCTCGATGCTTCTATTTGTGTACTTAAGTGTGTTTATTAGTTTTTAATTTTAAGAATATAATTTATCACTAGCAAGGTGGTTTGCCCGAGAGGTTAAGGGGGAAGACTTAAGATCTTCTGCACATAAGTGCGCGTGGGTTCGAACCCCACAGCCACCAGAAGTTTTTTTTTGAAATTTATAAATTATTTTATATAGTTTTTGAGAAAAAGAGGAAAAGTTGACCTAATCTTATGTCATACTTTTTAAATGTTTACATTTATTAAAAGAGATGGATAAAAATATATGAACCTTGTTTACAAATAAGTGATTTTTTTTAACATTTAACTTGAAGTAAGAAGTAGTAGCGAATAAATTTCTTTTTACAACACAATAACTAAAGTTTATAATTGTTAGATGTAAATAGAAATGGAAAGAATAATCACGAAGCAGCAATCAGAATTCATATAATCACTTAATTGTTAAAAAAAATTAAACATTTTATAAAAGATTATATATAATTGAAACATCTAGCGAAAATAAGTGACTTTAGAAGGAAAAAAAATTAGTGATTTCAATGAAACACGTAGGAAACTTGAATTATAATATGTAAAGTTACCTTTTAAAGAAAGCAGGTCAAACTGCGAACAAACATCCATTCTTTTTAAATTGTAAAAGTATAAAATTATACTTTTTTAAAGTTTCTTTAAAACTTAATTTAAGTTCTTTAAATTTGTTTTTTTATTATAAAGGTTAAATAAACCCATATCACAAAACAAAATCAAGACCAGATCATCGTTACGGTTTGGTTTTAATTTAAAAAGTTAACAATTGTTACTACAAGTGTGACCTAAAAAATATCAATACCATACCATAAATTTCTTACGAGCAAACCATATTTGTACTTAATATGGTAATTTTTATTTTTGGTTATTTAGGTCAGACGCGCTACACAATGTCCATCCAATTTGTCAACCATGTTCATAAACTTATTCGTCTTGCCTCAAACTATGAAAACCACATTATTTTTTGAACTAAAGAATTGTTTGGTAACTTCTTAATGATTTCATTCATATGCTACCTTTGAACCAGTTAACATTTGCGTTTGGTTCGTTAAAAGAATGTGTCTTAATGGTTCAGAATTAAATGATAACGGAATTTCGGTCTATACCGGCACCATAATATCAGATTGGGGAGCAAGATTAGAATTAGAAATTGATAGAAAAGCAAGGATATGGGTTCGTGTGAGTAGGCAACAAAAACTATCTAATCTAGTTATATTATCAGCAATAGGGTTGAATATATTCTAGAGAATGTTTACTATCTTGAACTATTAACTATTAAGCGATTAAAACATGTTGAATGAAACATATACCAACTTTACCCTATTAGCCCTACATACCTCAACTCCCCTCGGCATTCCTCTTTCATCGACGCCTCCACTTCAGGCACTCTTGATCGATGACCACCACACAATCTCCGCCGACGACAACCACTTCAGTATGTAAGTCATCCTCATGCCCTCTCTTTTGCTCACGATCTAAGGTTTTAATTTTGGGTTGTTTTTATACAAAATAGTTCAGAGGGGTGATAATCATTCTATATAGTTATTCAGATGAATAAGTAAACACTTACTAGCTCAACAATTACTAGTTCAAAGTTTCTTACCTAGTAACTCTTACCCAGTCAAACCTTTTACTAGTTTAACACTTACTGGTTCAGAAATTATCAAAAAACCCCTAAATCTTGTGTGTAGAAGCTTGCACCACGAGGAGTAGATGTTTAAAGGGTTGTGTGTTTGTTACACCATAAGCACAATAACATTTTTTAGTGTCACCGCTTCGAGTATTTGGTAATGAATTCAAGCCGGTCATGTTACGCAACTTTATTAACCGTAATGATAAACCATGGGTTCCAAGATGGTTTGTTATGATGACCAACATCTAAAATGATTGGATACGAAAATAACTATTATATTTTAGTTTGCTTTTGTATGTTTACCTGCAACCAACAAACAAAGTTCTTGAATAAACGTTATTTTATCCGATGAGCGCTAACAAGAGATGTGGTTTCTAGAGTGATTTAAAGATTGATATTTGTGATCTTAGCAACAACAATAGCCACAATGTTGCCTTTTTGGGGTTAGTAATACAATGATTAAAGCATTCAGGTTTTTCCCTTTGATGTTGTGCTTAGTTATTTTTCTTAATTTTATGTTCAAGCATCAAAGCGTCACCAAGTGTTTTGGTTAGATTCAAGCATAACTATGGATTTCTAGTGCTCAAGGTTACAATGACAATTGTAATTTGTAATAGTAAGATAAGATGCTCGAGGTTATTGCTTCAACCATCATTGTAAAACGAGCACCGAAAAACCACCATTATGCACAAGTTCAATCAAACAACACAACCTCAATTTGACGACTTTAATGTAAGATGAAAAAAGTACAACGAAAATCACAAACATTATGTATGATACATATTACAATCTTATATGAAGAAAGACAACCCACAATATGAGTTGATAACATCCTAGTGTATCATAAAAGCAACTTTTACTTCAAATTATCAAGAATTACATTTATCTTAACCATGTCAAAATTTAATGAGGTGTAATGTTACACAGAACTAACCTTTGAAACTATAACTAAATTACAATCGCTTTGTATAATGGTTAACAGTTACACTTACCAGGCTTGTCTGTCTGTATGCGTGCTAAATCAGAACCATTCCAGGTCAACAACAGTTGACCAAGAGCTGAATGATTGGTGCGTCTAGACCCAAACGGGTTGCTAGATGTGAAACAGATCAGACCCGATTGGTGGGTTCAAGTAAAAAGCATCTTAAGTTCCTCAATACGTGCTGTTCGAACCTCTTGGTCTGTTAAAGCCCCAGAAATCATCCTTTGTTTACGCGCTTGAACAGCCTCCATTCTTTCCTCAACCGTACCCTACATTTTAATCAGTCTTAAAAGTTGATAAAATCTAATCCTAAACTAAACTTATGACGTGATGTTTGGATGCGTGTTTTAAAACATTGATAATGAGTTTCATACCAGCTGCAACAAACAGTATATCAAATGGCAAACTAAATTACCTATTTACCCCCATTTCACATTCACGAGAAATAACTTTTTTTTATTTGTTTACATCTTTCTTAAATGATTTGTATTTGTCAAACACTTATCAATTGAAAACACAAACATATGTTATTTCAAGCCTTCATGTGTTAAAAAAAAATGTATAAAACTGAAATTTAAGATATACCTTCACAATAAAACGTTTGATTGAAACACTTTTTGTTTGTCCAATCCTGTGGATGCGCATGACAGCTTGTTCCTCAACAGCAGGATTCCACCATGGATCCTATGTTAAAACAAAAATTATAAAAACCAGAAATAAAACAAATTTCCAACTTTCAATCATGTTGGTACAATAATATGTACACAGGAAAAATGCAAAAGTTAGTACCATAACAAAAGCATTAGAAGCTGCTGTAAGGTTGATTCCAACTCCTCCAGCCTTCAATGACATTAATAATACCTACAAACATTAAAAGAGAATGATAAAAAAAGAAACTTAACAAAGCTCACAATTCATTGAAATGCATGATACATGACATACAACCAATGATTTCTTCAAAAAGTTTAGACCTTTATATATAGCCTTCTAAATTTCATAATATCATATTACCATTTCATAACACTAGAAATATGATAGTTACCCATTTCATAGTAAATAAAATAAATTCAGGGTACCTATGACAGTGTGTTTCACTAAAAGAACAAAGACAACATTATGTGCGAGATAATTCACAGTAATGAATTGTTTGTTCAGAGTGTTATAAGTAATCAATTTTACTTTATATACTATAAATGAGTATATATGATGTTATGTAATTTAGAACATCATGTATGAAATTAATGCTTTTTTTTGTTATAGCAACTCACCAGAATATCGCTTTCTTCTGAAAACTGCTTTATGACCTTTTCACGTTGTTGTTGATTTAGAGTCCCATCCAGGCGAACAAACGAGATGTTATTTCTGAACACATGTTTTACAAGTATTACTTAACCCAAAACCCAATTTGGTAATCATTTTTTCAAGGATAAAAGTTTACAAATTTCATAACTTTGATGATTACCTTGAAAGGGGAATCTGTAAAAGGTCTAGAAAGGCAGTCCACTGACTAAACACGATGCTTTTGGATTCTGATGAGCGAAAACTTTCTAATTCACGCAACAATGCAGAAACTTTTGATGACTCCACCCAATTTTTCTCAATATCAACTCTAAACCGACTGTCGGTTGGTGCTGTAATTAGTTCCTGTTTGCACACCGTCTTTCTGCCAAATAGACATAATTGTGTTAAATTACGGGGGAAAAAACAAGACCAACAACCTAACCCAGCCCCAATAATAGGAGATGGCAAAATGGGTGGTTGAGAAAGTAAGCCAAAACAGGTTCGGGTTTTAACAGGATTTTTTAGTAAGATCTAAAATGAGGACAGTCAGGTTGTGTAGAACAGCAATCACTTTTCTTGGTCTATATCTAAAAAATAATTATGGATAATTAATGAGCTAATGATAATTAAAAATATATATAATTACAATGATAGTCAAGGTGGGTGGGTGGCATTGCCTTTTGAAACTGATTACTATTATTGTGCTTTTTAAGTTGCAGGTAATTAGTTTGCAGTAGTAATCAGAAACTGACTACTATTATTGGGCGTAGTAAATTAATCAGTTTTGGAGAATTAGTTTAGTAGCACTTGCTGCAAACCATATTCTGATTACATGGTTACATTAGAAGTCATTGTACATGTCAGTTGCTAAACTGGCTGTACTTGCCAAAAAACATAGCTGATCATCTTATTATCTGATCATCACAATTCATACAAAAGCACACTCAAATAGCGTCTTATACAGCTCGTTTTGCTACAAGCACTTCCTTTATTACACACCACATAATCACCTTTAATCGCAATGCCAAACACCCACCATCTTTCTTAATAAAGCGATTTATAACTTATGCATTATGAATACACTTTGTTTGACTTTCAACCTGTCACCTGTTCAGCCCATTTGGGATAAGCACAACCCAAATCAACCCGTTTAAGATATAATAAAGACCAACTGGGTTGAGAATTACCATGTCTAAAAAACTTATAAACGTAATGGTCTATGCAAAGAAAAAAAGTGAGCTTCATAATAGAAGATACCTACAAACAGGACAAAGGCCCGAATTAGAGTTTCTCCAACTTGATAAAAGACATTCACGACATAAGCGGTGAGCACATGGTGTCAAAACCGCATCCTCAAAAGCTTCAAGGCAAATAGGGCATTCTCCCTGTTCCCCCTTTTGCAACTCTTTCACAACTTCCTGTATATAAGCTTTAGAAGGCATTTCTTTACCTTCTTCCATGGCTTCCTTACCACCTTTAAGGAAACGTTTTGCCAATTTACCCAAGTCTGAAAACTCTTGACTATCACCTCGACTGTCAAAGTCATTGTTGATCAAGAATTACAGATTGGTTAAACACAGCAATACAAATTGTGAGTTTACAGATTAAGTAGAAAATGGATAACTTCATATACATCCTTCTAAATGTTCAAAATTTCACACATACATACATACACTGTATAAATTTCAAAAGACTAAATATCATATTTACACATATAATAGTAATGAAAAAAATAGTGCCAGTCACTTAAAAAGCCTGTTTCACTGAATAAACAAAGAAAACATTCTTTACACATTTGCTTATTAAATAAAATATAATGTTATAAGTAGTTGGGTTTATTTTCACACATTTTTATTGTAAATAAAATTAGTTACTTACAACACCCTTCACAGGATCATATTTAAATTAAAAAAAAAACATTATATACTTAATTGATTCCTAGCCGTAATGTTAATTTTCTAATTGTTTATTCAGTAAAACAGAGAATTATAAATAACTGGAATTATTTGAATTATAATGGAATGGACAAATATGACATTTTTTCATGTTTTGATAGGATAAATACTTTTTATAAAGATATATATGAATTAATGCCAAAAGCATGTAATGTTTGTTTCTACCTCATAACAAGAAAAGGGTGATCACAGCATTGACGAAGACGCAAGAGTAATTCCAAAATGGAAGCATAATTATGAAGAACCCGCCCTTGCTCAACAAATTGATCGAATTTCACCTAAAAGATTACAGCCGAATTGACTATGAGTTAAGCCATGATGCATGATCAAGACTACAAATATTACCAATTGATAATAATACCTGGATCTCTTAAATAGAGCATCATAAAAATCCCTTTCAGCTTCAGTTTGTTCACAATATATTACTTTCATGTCAGCAGGTGGAAGAACTAATATAGGCCTGCATAAAAAATCAAAAGAATACTCCATAAAGAATAAAAAGTAAAATTAAAGGCAATAAATAAAGACAAATCAGGCTTATAGTATTAGTTCCTTACCTGCCTTCTTTGTTAGTGCTGAATTTAGTTCTTCTGAGCATTATTGGCCTTAAAATGTTCTGAACCAAACTTAAGCCCCTCTCATCACCATCCTCGAAAGGTTTCTGAATTAATTTGTTCCACCTATTTAAATAAAATAAAAAGGTATAATGAATACTAGAGTCAAGTTTGGCTGGTTGGCTTGAAACGCTTTTGATTAAAAAATTGAACTTCATAATAAAAATGTACATGCCGGATATGATTACAAAAAACTATATTATATCATTCATAATCCAATATTCCAAAAAATGGAATAAATGGGATTTAGATGGGTTTTGTGCATTTAAAATGTAGTTCGAGAGAACGTTTAAAGCTAGCAGCATAAACTATTTGATATATTTATAACAAACTTGTAACATAAAATTAGACATATTTATGATGAAAGGAAACCAAAACATACCATGACCAGCTTCCCCATGGTTCAATCCTTAAGAACCTAAGAAGACTAAAAAGGTCCTCCAAATTGTTCTGTAAAAAAACATGTCAGAAAATCTGGAACAAATTATAAAAGTTACATTGTTATAACCTGGAATAGACATTAAATATACATATATAAGTAACATATTATACAGGGCATAGCATCTACCAAGTACCAAACAAACCAAAACATTTACAAGACCTTAAAACTGGTATAAGCACCAACCAGAAACAAAACACACACACACACAAACACACACAAACAGCAAAAAATTATCAAGAAACAAATTCCAAACACGGTGAGATGAAAACTGTCATGGAAACAGTAAATGGGTCAAGTAAGTAAAGTTAAAATTTCAGCTAGAAAGAAAACAGATCGCAACATGTATTGAAATGCAAACAACAGATATTGTTTTCTTAAGAAACCATACTATTTTAAGACGAAACTACCATAGTATTCATTTTTTCCCATAAGGCTACCCAAGTATGCATCTGATTTCATTTATACTAATACCGGTCAAAAACTTCTCAAATGACTAAAGCACCGTTACATTTATAGAAAAGACAACAATTTTAAGCTATAACATTTTTTATACACCATCAAATATAAGAAGACATATTTTGTCATCCAAGATGTTTAAGGCCAAAGATGGCAATAGATGGAACCAGATACGTGCTACAGTATCCTATAAAATAGTTCCAATATATGGGCGGCCTTAATGAAAAGGGTTAAACTATTGAGTAGCCTCCGCATATATTATCCACTATGTTCATAACATAGTAGCTTTAATCATATGTAACACATTAGTTATTTATAAGACTTAACAATTTGGGAAAAAAAAGCATCTGTCGATCAACCTGACCCAAGTACCCAACCTGTTTTGACTTATAATAAAATGACTCGTTTAGGCAAAGGTTTCAAAAAACTATATTAATAAAAAAAAATTATCATACTTGGATAGGGGTACCCGTAAGACACCATCGCCTATCAGCAATAAGGGAGGCTGCTGCCATGGAAATTTGGCTTTTAGAAGACTTTATGGTATGTGCCTCATCAAGCACCACCCTAAACCACCTCACCGAAAAAAGCCCCCCACGTTCTTCAGCATTCTACAACAAACATATGTATAACAAAAATATATTTAAAAAAATCACATTAATGAGAGTTAATTATAGAATGAAACAACTCAGTTACCTCAGATGAATATTCTGAAGCTACAACTCCATATGTGGTTAACACAACATCACTTTGAGCTAATATCTTGGCATCCTTTGGTCGACTTTGTCCATAGTGAACATAAACAGACAAAGACCCAGGTTCAGCGTGAGTTTCAATCTCTGCCTATTAGCAATATCGACAAGAATTAAATTTTGAGCTCAATTGATTGAGAAGCTCTGTAATTCATATCCTTAATAGTGTAAACAAGAAATGGAAAGATAAGGGGGTTGAACAATGGGTCCAAACTATTTTGAGTTAAATGGGCTATTTATACTTGTAGTATGGGGCAGGGGCGGTTTGACCAATAAACACTTTTATCACTTCTTTATTAATAAATAAGGTCTTGGTTTTATGAATTAAGAAATATTATTACAAAATAAAATGGGCAAACTTTTAACTTGTTCAAGCCATTTGACCAATTTCCTATTTGACAAGTTAAATAAAACAACCCAAATCAACCACATGTAAGCAGGTCAAAATCGCCACCTTAGTGTAAACATACAGGGTTTTACCTTCCACTGGCCTATAAGAGTCATAGGACATATGATCAAATTCCTCCACCAATAAGCAACTGTTTTGCTTTCTAAGCTTATCAAAACCAGAAAATTTAGTTACTTTCTTCGGAGATGATAAAGATTGATTTGAGACATTCCCACTTCATTATTTCACTATCCAATGACCCTCCTCTTTCAGTATGAGCAAGAAGAAGTGATATTGTCATTATAGTTTTCCAAGCCCCATTGCATCTGCCAAAATCTTCATATGTATTGTCAGCACAAATTAGTCCTACATCTATGTGTAAAACATAACGAACAAGTGGTAATTTCACACACATACATGTATCCTTCTTAAAGTTTATAAAATTTCATATATACCCTTTTAAATTTCATAATGTAATATTAACCTTTTCAAAACACTAAAATACTATCATACTCACACATTTCATAGAACATGCTGCTAAAGTTTATTTTGTTATTGCGGAATGGGTAAATGTGGTATTTAGTGTTTCAAAGGAGTAAAAACGATATGATGAAACTTAGAAGGATGTATATGAAACTTTTAAACTTTGAAAAGATATATATGAAATTGATTGGCAAGCAGACATCAAGTTAAGTTAGAAACATACTCCTCCTCTTGCCATTTGAAGGGTGCTAGGAAATTCTACTGTAGCTTCTCCTGAAAATGCATTCACGTAAACTATAAACTTCCTCCTGCATGAAAGTAACAAAGAAAAGGTAAAATACATAATACAGTTGATGCACCGAATTAGCTTATCAAGCGGTGCAATATGACCTAAAATATGATTAGCAACTTGGACATGCTAATTTTTTAATGGGTTGATTTGAATAATGTTTAATCTCAAATGGTGCAAATGGCAAGAAAATACAGTTTGTAGTCATCAAGTGTATTATTTATGTATAAAATCACCTTATACAAGATTTACATTATTACTATAATAGCATTGTAACCATAATTAGTGCATTACATATTTAAAAATATAAACAAACAAATTGCAGGTCAACCCATCCCAACCCTGTTTTGCCATGTTAACCAACCCATTTGACCCACCCACTTTGCATGAAGAAAGATATACTTGTCTGCAAGGTGATAAGCATCCCAACATGGATGAAGAGTTGTAGCTGCATCATCAATGCAAGGTCCCTTCTCCAAATGAACCATCCAATGAAGTGCTTGCTTTTGATAGGGCGAAGATCACACAACAAAGCACTAGGAGATTCCATTTCCTAAAACAAAATTATATTTTTAAACGTTTAAGATAATTTGTAATGCATAAAGTCGCTATGATAATCATTATATTATAGAATCAAAAATAATACCTCTAACTCAGAACCATTTGAAACACCAACAATATTGTCAAGATCATTATCTGAAATTATCTGCTCATTTTCAACTGCACTTCCATTTGAAGATGAATCCTTAATTTTGCTAGAATGAATCAATCGAGCAGAAACACCAGAACTATCCTGTTTATGTACAACTATAAGAAGCCATATCTTGTAAACATAACTAGATGCAAAAAAAAGCATACCTTTACATCTAAAGGTCTTTTCCTTGAATACAAGTCACTAGGCGTAAATTCTGCCTAATTACATATAAAACAATCAAGAATGACAATTTCATTATCTTTTTTGACAAATAGAATTCTTATTTTTGAGAAATTAAAAAAAGAATACCTTTTTGAAGGGAATTAGTCCAAGTAACCGAAACAAGGTTGGAAGGGGATGTATGGAGGTTTCATCGATCGAAGTGTTGGGTACCTTGAGAGAGGTCTGATGACTTTTGTGTAAAATGGAACTATTAATGTACACACTGTTGAAAAAATTCAAATAGATTGTTAATCTAAATATGGCACCATCATCAAACTCTTATGCTAGTAAAATACAACAATTGCATACCTAACAGACAGATTAATGGTATCCATAAGTCCCAAATTATCAGGAGCAAATTTACAGAAACCTTCAATACCAATCTTCTTATCTCTAACAAGGGGCAAAAGACATCTAGACCACTCGTTTGGTATCCTACCAATCTGCACAAGATCAACATCAACTTTACATTTAGTTAAATGAAGAACATATGTATTTTAACAAACTCGCATTGCAAAATTTGGTGATAGGTAGTATGATCATCTGAAGCATTTACGACACCTATAAGTAGAAGTACATGCTTAGGCACTCAGCTTACTAAAAATCACTTATGTCACCACATGGTAGTCAAATGCGCCAAAAACAAAGCCTAAAAGCCCAAGCAAGGCGCAGCAAAACCGCCTTGCTTGTGCAGGCGCAAAAATAACTGAAAAAAGCAGGCTTGAACATGCAAAAAACCTGTCTGGGCTAGCCAAAACAGTCTAGACTAGCCCAAAGCAGCTAAACCAGTCTAGACTAGCCCAAAACAGCTAAACCAGTCTGAATTAGCCTAAACCAGCATAAACAGCTAAAAATGGTCTGGAATACGTGCTTGTCTCAGGTGTGCTTAGCGCACCAGCCTTTGACTACCTAGTTTCACCCAAAGTTTAAACTTGTAATTTTAAACTCGAAATGAAGAGCACTATGAAACATGAATAAGCAATCTCAAACTGCTTACTGGGAATATCATAAATCATACAAGTGATGTTCTTCAAGAATCTTTGTATAATCTAATAAAGTTTTCCCTAATGCTTCTTTGCACCTTACTAAACTAAACTGCATACAACCTTCATAATTCTTGACTGTTTGTTCATAGCAACTCAACATACAACAGAAAAAATATAAAACCACATCAGACATATACCTCCCCAGAAGCTAATGTAGAAAACCTCACAATCTCTGAACACGCAGCCGTGGGCTGCCTTCCCCGACCACCGCCACCAAATTTCCCCGGCGAGGGCCCGGTCAACAATCTCTCCGGAGGAAACGTAAAACTCACAGGATCACCAGCTTTTATCTTACTCCCTTTACATGTAGACAACCCCACCACTTCAGAACATCCCACAAACCACCACTTACTACTCCCACCAGATCACCAACGACGTCGTTTCCCCTTTTACCTTCAATCTCCACTGAACCGCTTATAATCGGTCCATCATCTACAACACGATTAACACTGTTCCTCTTTGAGTTCCCAACGGCACCTAGTGCATTTACAGCAGCATCACGAGTTGAAACCCTAGGGCTTTTTGGGGGTTCCGATCGTTTGAAACTAGGGGTGTCGAAGATGATGTTGATTGCAGCAGTGGCGTCATTGTTCGCCATGTGAAGCGCTCTGACAACATCCATTTTGGAATAATCTTGACCTACGATGGATTGAACCGTTGTGATCAGTTCATCGGTGATTTTGTTCCCCATTTTCGGTATGTTGATTGGAAGTATGAGAATTTGTTAAACCCTAACCCTAATTGAATGAATATGAATGAATAGGAGCTAATTTGTGATGAATTCTCATGATTCTGGAGTATTGAGTGAGAATCAGAGGTAATATTTGAAGGAACAGGGGTTTAGGGTTTGATAAACGGATCTTCTGGTGATGAATGAAAATGGCTCTTTATCTTCGGTCAGATGTTTCCCGCCATTATTAATTGTTTTCTTTTATTTTTCTCTTCTTTTGCAGAATATTAAATTGCATCAACTTGATAGAGATTAGATTCCTCTTATATCTAATGTTACGATACTAGGTTAGTTTTGTATAATACACGGATTAAATAAATAAAATATTAAATAATTATAATAAAAATTCATGTATTATAAATATTTTTGAATATAAAATATGATTATAATTACGTATAAATAGTTAAGTAAATAAAAATAATGTATTTTTTTAAACTTTGTTTTATAAAAAAATTGTGACTTTTAAATATATTGTTTTAAAAAAAATGATTTTTTAAAAAAATTCATTGTATTCTGTATTTAAAAAATTTATTTTTAGAAAGTGTGTTTTTAATAAAAAATAGGTTTTTAATTTATTAAATTATGTATTTTTAATTTGAAAATAGTATGAGTAATATTATAGTATTCAATATTATTATTAATAATATAAAAAATAAGAAAGTAAGTATAATAAGGTTTACAATTGTTTTACCTTTATTTTAGTTTTTTTATAGATAGATAGATAGGCTAAAAACCCATTAAATAAATGATTAGATTTTAATGTAAAATATATATGTAAAATAAGCACGAATAGTTACACTATAATATTTTAATGTAAAATATAATTAAAATTATATATACATAATAGCTCAAAAAATAAAATAATTATACCATTTTATAACTCTCTTATGTAAATACTTTTATTTTTAAACATTTGTTTTAAGATTTTTTATAAAAAAAAAAAATTTATAATAATCTTTTTTTTAACTCTGGTTTGTAATTATTCTGGTTGTTTTAATAAGACTGTTTTAAAATATTTCACCTGATTATAATTTTTTTAAAAAACAAAACCATTTAAAATATTTGTTTAAAAAATGTTTAGTGTTTTAAAAAATTCATAT
Organism: Flaveria sonorensis; assembly: GCA_025506505.1. Lineage (NCBI taxonomy): Eukaryota > Viridiplantae > Streptophyta > Magnoliopsida > Asterales > Asteraceae > Flaveria > Flaveria sonorensis. The sequence continues at coordinate 45,053,434 of CM046431.1, read as the reverse complement.
TATATAAAACTTTAGTTTGTGTTATTTAGATTTTAATTAAAAGATGAAAAGATAGTTTGATTTTAAAAAAATTAGATAAGAGAGAGAATATAACAATTAATAAAATTCATTTTAGTAAAGAGATAAATTTGTATGAGTATTTAAATTACTATAATACCCTTTTGGAGAGAAAATTAATGTATGCATGTCTAGAAAAATAACAAGTTGCAAGAAAGTGTCTTAAGAGAATAACAAGTATCAAAAAAAACTTTGTTTTATTAGATGTTATAAATGTGATGTTTACTAGATATTAACTGAACACTGAATATAGTCCTGATCAAGTAGTCTAATCTTGTTGTGGATCAGGTGATCAGAGACTCTAACAAATTATTTAATTTATTAAAATTGTTTTTAAATGTAGAAACAATAATATAAAATTAAACATTATAATCAAATAAATTCATTAGAAACATAAAAAATAAAAACACATAATAAATAAATAATAATAATCTAACTAATCTTCCTCTTCCATTTCCCTCCGAATACAGTCATACTTTTTTTCATTAAAGCTTTGTTCGATGCCGGGAGAGAACTAAAGTCACGGGTAAAAAAAGTCAATTTCTTCAACCTAACTTTAGACTTTCGCCTTTGGCCGCTTCTCAATACTTGTCATTATTTTGTCGATATGTTGCGGCAATTCTGAAGAGATACTTTGAGTCGACTTTTTCTCCTGATCCCTTCCAATTGGCTGTGGTCCTTGTGTTGGGGCGTCTGAATCGGCTAAGTTTAGGTCAATGCCAATTCGACCATCAGAACCAGTTAAAGTCCCGCACGCGACGAACGAACCAGTATTCGTTCGTGGTTACGCTTCCTCCGCATCCAGCACAAATAATCTTCGTCAAAGACTTCATTGACGCTATATTTTCTAAAAACCTCTTGTTTCCGCTTTTCACGAGTGAATTCGTAAACTTATTGGTTGTCACATCCGCTAGGCCGCATTCGCCGACTGTTCCAATCATGTAAATTCGTAAATAATTCGACATATTTACGAACTTCAGCCAACGACCTAAAATCATATCGGTGTGCGTGTTCTACTACCAACTTACTAGTAGAAAGACTCCCTAATTTTCACCCAATACACCTTCGACTTTTGATAATCGGCTACAAACAAATATCGAACCAAAATGTTAAAAATAAATAAAGTGAAACTAAATTTTTAGTAAACAAAAAAATAATTAACAAAATATTGGCTTGGTGATATTCGGATATATTAATCCGAGCACGGAACAAAACTATTTTCTCATCTGTTGACCAAGGAATATTATTTCGTTTACGAGGCCCCAACTCTTCCGGTTGGCTTGAACCACCCGTACTCTTATGATGAGAGCGCCTCTTTACTAGAACATTTGGAACATTTTCAACCGGTTCGTTTTGAGTCGGTTGTGTCTCCGGAATGATATCGTCGGGATAATCAAATGGACTAAACGTAAAGTTTGTAAAAACCTTGTAATCCATGAGTTCAAAACTTTGTTGAAACAAACCATCCCTATTATCAGAAATTTTCTAGTGGAAAGGATTTTTAAAAAAAATTATAAAGGAAGGAGAGAAATAGATAGAAATGTTAAGTGATTTTTTTTATAAGATGTGTGGTAGTATGTATAGATAAAATATAAATTGTCAAGAGAATTTCTTGTGGAGGTGGTGGTGGTGGAAAGAAACTATGTCCTTAACATTTGATTGGGTGGCTACTTGTCAAGAGAATTTCTTGTATACTCTGTGCCAAAAATGAAAAAAAAAAAAAAAAAAAAAAAACGTCTTCGTGTACATTTGAGAGAATTCCAGATTCTCGGTAATAATTTAGGAGCCATGTGAAAATGTCAACTTTTTAATAGATCAAGAAAGCGTCAATCAACATAGATTAGTCTGGTTCCTTTATTGTTGTATTCGTTTTGATGATTTTAAACCTAATATAATATATTCGATGGTCGTTTCCTATCTAATGGAGCGACAACACCACTTTTGTAACACCTTCGAATTTTCAAATTACCTATGCAATGATAATGACGAGGATTTTAAAGATTCATTTTTTATTAATTGATAAAATTTGTGATACATCACATCACTACTAATTTAAACATTTAATAAAAACTTAAGGATTATTTGGTAATTTCTGAATGATTAAGTGCTGAATCAATAAGAGGTCTGAACCATTAATTAAAAGGTCTGAACCATTAAAGCTAGTAGATCGCTTAACTATTCAAAGACAAATGTCTGATCAATCCAGATAAGATGTCTTAAACATTCAGCATTAGTATAATACTTAACCATTCAGAGGCAAATGTCTGAACCATTCAGACATTTGCTCGCCAAACAAACAGTCTAAACCATTAAGTGTTGAACCATTCAAACATCTAAACCATTAAAAAGCTGATTCAGATGCTGCCAAATAACCTTTTAAAGTAATTTAGTTTATAAATTAGTGTTTATTTCATTAAATGATAGCTAAGAGTTTAGAACATAAAGTCAAAGGAAGATTCATCAACACTCAGCTACTGTTTCATTCACTGAGTTAAGTAGTCCTGGATTAACTAACCAAACGTTAGGACAATTACAACGAAAGTACAATTTGGTCCCTCTTCAATTAAAATGTACAATTAAATCCCTGGACTAGTTTATATAAAGCATATATTTGCATTAAATTTTAGTCTCTTACTAAGGTTTTTATTAATACATGAACCAAAGTAAAAACGTTGGTTATCCTAAACTAAAAACCCAGTTGTGTAATTTTATGGTTTAGTAGAATTCAAACCAAACCATAAGGTTTAATATGTATATTCTTCATACCCATAGAGTTCAAATGAAATTTTAAATTGAAAATGTGTGAAATGAGAGAGGCATAAGAACTCACACTTTGTACGAGCAATATCACTTAACATCATCTCCTTGACATGTTTTTCGATCTTAGTTTTTTGGATGTGGTCGTATCTGTAGGACCTTATATTAACAGACAACTCACTACCAGGTTTTAAGGGAACGTGGTGGTTATGACTCGTCATAAGAGGACAATGTCACACTAGTCTTAAATACTTCAGTTTTACTCTAAAAAATATTTGTCAATGAACTATACAACTATGACGACAGGACTCAAATCTTTCACTTCAGATATCAGATAGAGATTTAATATATGCTACCATATTTTATTTTAACAAAACTTTCATCTCATCGTGTCAAAATTATGAATATGATTTTGAAAAGTGCCCCCACCTCCAGATGAGTTACAAAGTTGATAACCATAGTTTAAGTCGTGTCAATAACATATTGTAAATTAAGTGAAAAATAAAAGAGAAAGTGATGTTATTCCTCATACATCCAACTCAACCACTACATACATTTACATTTATAATACAATATAAAATCCCTAAAACCCATAAACAATAGAGTTAATACATAAAATTGTTTTTTATTATAATACTTTCATTCTTATAGTATATATTAAAACCAACCTAAATCTACCTGCTTAGAAGTTACAAGATGAAAGTATAAAAACCCAATTATTGAATCTTGAATCTTGATACAAAGAGATTTGACAAATAACAAGTTTGACCATAAAGTCAAAGAATATTTTTAAGAGGTGCTGACGTGTCTTTCAAATGTTTTCTCATAATCCTCAACAGATTTATAGAGCTCTGCAATGTTTCCTTTACCAAAACCACCACATCCTGGTTTCTGGTGCATTTTAATGCTATCATGCGCTAACATGCACCCTAGTCTTTGGATTATCTCTATGAATATAGTTGGCCTGCACAAAACGTAAAACATGTTAGTATGTATGATGCATGTATGTATGTATGTGTATGTATGTATGTATGTATGTATGAATTCACAAACGTATGCCTCTCAGCCTTTTGTACATGTGGGTCAAAATTTATAAAAGAATTAGAAAAATATTCGAGGGCCGTGATGGTTTACTTGATTAAAATTTAAAAAGTTGATATGTAAGATGTAGCTTTTGTTGTACATAAAACTTATCTGATTATACATAGATCAACGTCTAGTGTCACGAAACGCACGCCTCACGCCTCTACTTTCGAGGCCTAAATGTCTAGAGTGCCCTCACGCTTTTTAAAACCAATCATGCATGTACATACACATGCATGCATATGCTTGCGTATGTACATGTGTGTATGTGTATATACATACACACATACACATATGTACATACATATGCATGCGTATGTATGTATGTGTGTATGTGTGTGTATGTTACCTATCACCCACAGGCTTAATGAAAACTTGAAGCAAAATGCCCTCATGATCTCTATCTACCAACACCCCCAACTCCTCACAAGACTTCATTTGCTCATCAGTCAACACATCTCCGGCCCTCTTCTTCAAATTCCGGTAGTACGTCGGCGGCGGTGGCGGCATAAACTCGAACCCACCACCGCCGCTCCACCGTTTCATCTCTCTCAGAGTCCTAAATATGTCTTCACTCTCCAACGCCAGAGGTTGAACCCCAGGCCCTTCATTGTGATCCAAAAATGTTTGTATTTGACTCCTCTTTGTTCCGTTCACGGGCTCGTTGATCCCGAGTATGACCGACTCGTTGTTGTTAGCCAGGATCACCGAGTTCAACCCGCTCTCGTGTGTCCCAACTTCATCCGTGGTGAATTGCGCAAATTCGTGGAATCCGGTGAATGATTTTAGGTAGTTGACCGCGGGGGTGAGGTCCGGGACGTTGACCGCCACGTGGTCGAGACAGCGGATACCTAAGTCTTGGTGGTGGAACGAGGAAGCGGGTTCGATTGGTTCGAACCCAGGTAAGAAAGTGGTGGAGGTTGAGATGTTGGGGTTTTTGTAACTAACATAACGTAAAACGACGTCGTTGTAGAGCTGGATCTCAGCTACAACGACGGCGTTTTTGGGTTCACCTAGGGTGACCGGAGGCGAAGAGGGTTTGGCGCCACGGGATACACTTATGGAGTAGCAAGCGTCGCGTCTTCGACCTAGTTAAGGAAAAGATACATTTCATGATTACAAGTTTATTTGTAACAAAGCTTGAATCAAGTAACATTAAAATGAGCTGGAGCACAAATAAAAGCTAGTTTAATAAACTGTAAACAAGCCTAAGATGAGCTTCATAAACCAAGCTACACTATGCTCGCAAAACTAAACAAGCCTATCATTTTATATAAATATTATCATATGAATAATAAAACGAGCCCGAGCCAAACTTAACTCATTTACACCTCTTAATTAAAACACAAATGCATGGTTTGGTTACACCACTGTAACACATACCTCTATGGCAATTGAGCGGACAGCGAGTCCGTGAGAGGTGGTGAAGGTGCGGCAAGCGGTGTGGAGAACGTGGGTATGGTGGCGGATGTGGTGGTGGTGGCGGAGATGGTGGCCGCGTAAGGAGCGGTGAAAAGGAAGAATAGTTGGCCGGACCGGAGAACGTAAGATGCATGGATCATGTTTCCAGTTGACAAATCCGATTTGGCGATCATGGGCATACCGAGAGCCCACGAGAAGCGATGAGAGGCGTTCGTCGCGTCGGAACACCAGAACTCGACGTGGTGGAACCTCCGAACGGAAAATGTGTCCGACATCGGATTTGTTCGGATAAAGTTTTTGTATGGAGATCTTATCCACCATTAAAGAAATAAATAAAGATTTCAAATCTGATAACTTGTAATTCGCAACACAAGATTTTAACTTTTATTACAATCAAAGTTCTACTTTTGTCTACTTTTATTAAATACATAAACTAATGTTTTAATTCTGATAAATTAGAAGGAAAATTGCTAAAAAGCAACTGCTTGGATTCAGTTTTAGTGAAAATTAAATATCACATCTAAAATTTACAAAAAAAAAGCCTAATAAAAAATGATTTTCAAGTAAAAATATTGTAGATCTTTGTTTACCTTTGACAAAAACTTTTTCCCATTTAGATGAAAAGGTTTGTTAGCTGTGTAAACTTCTTCTCTTAATATAGAAACGTGCTTGAAGAATTATAAGAAATGATAAATCACTTTTTGCTGATCAGAACAACAATTAGGTAAAATGCATTGTTACTATTATAAAAAGAAATTGAAAAGTGAATGAGTAAAGTGGTAAACCTTCCGGACCTTCGAGAATGAAGGACCGTGTGCATAAGGCAGGTGACTTTTTGAATACCGATGACAAGACAACACTTTCGGAACCAGGGTCCCTCGCCCCTCGTGTAAAGTTGTCTCGAGTCTTGACATAAACACAAACTATGCAAAAGGAAGAGGTGTAACATACATATGTCATATTCCCCTTACTTTCTCAATATATATATTAACCATCCAACCACTAAGATCTTTTCGTGTGCTTATAAATCTAAAGAACATTGAATAACCCTTAGCTCCCCTTTATAAATACCAACTTTTGTTTCAAAACATTACATATGTTGTTATATTGATGTATCTCTATCACACAATCGGCCTAGGCTATCAAAAAGTCTTATGAGACTCACTTGTAACCGATAGCCAAAGCAAAGCTTGTATTGCAAGGTATTCTCATGGATGTGCAACAATGCACAAGGAGGCACATGGATTGGCTGCAGGAGATTGTGACATGTTTGAAAATCACATCTACTTATGTTAAATCGTTTTGAGTTACAAGCCAGCCTTGCATATCATTCACGAGAGCCTCAACAATTCATTATAAATGCAGAACGGAAGTGCTAGCACTTCTCATGTCTCACTGATCAAGAGTTGAAGCCACTTCCCTGATGAGTCCATAACATGGCAAAACGAGTAATCCATAAATGGTTGCCTCATAGAGCAACCAAGGGGGCCAGATAGACAAGTATGTGATTAAGTCCTAGTTGTCTAACTACAAGGAGACCGAAAACGGAACCCAATATGAAGAGAATGTCGATTAAAAAATTCAAAAATTTTTACAAACCAACTATGTTTGAAACAAAAATCATGTTTCAATTTTATTGAATTTAACTGAACCAAATAGTTGCCAAGAGAGACTTAGCTGAAGAAGTACAAATAAATAATAAACTATAGCACAAACAACGCCTCTAAACAAAAGAATACGACACAAAACAGTACAAGCAAAGGAAAATTTGGTATTCAACCAGATGGTCATCCAAAGACAGACTTCCTTAGACATTACAAGTACAAATTTCATAGCAACTGTTGACCTACTGCTCACATACGTATGGTAGAGAGATAACGTTGTGTATATATGATGAACAAACTTGAACCCGAACCAGATAGACACACGACGACTATGAGAAAGAACCAAAACGGCAGATGCATAACTAGAAACCTTACTTTTTTGTGCTTAATTTGCTGATGGTTTTGCGATTGCTTGCTTGATGGCTTCGGCATATGTCCTGTGTTGATATGTAAGCGTGGATTCCAGCAAATCCCAAAGCGACGTCTTAGGGTTCCAACCTAACATTCATGCAAAATGACTTACGCGTGTGAGAATTAGGTCGTTGCAAATAAGTTTAGTTTGATTGTAGATAATGAGAAGAGAATAGAACCTAGTTGTTTGTTTATGATTGTCATGTCTGGAATTCTTTTATCACTGTCATCATAGCCTTCACCATAAAATTCTTTGGAGCTGACATCAATGGTGGGAGTCTCTATTGCATCTTCTCCACTTACTTTTGAATACACCTATCCAAACCAAGAGAATACTTGTAATCCATGGAACAAACTTAACACGAGTTTTATTTATTAGTAGGTTTCCATCCTGCCCCTCGAATAAGCCTTGGCAAAATGGGCAGGTCAGGTAAGATTGAGTAACGGGTTCTAACCAAATGGGTTCGGGTCAAAACTCAAAACGGGTTAAGAACAAACCAATCAGGTAGAAAAGGGCTGTTTTATAAGTATCGATTTGGTTCTGGTCAAAATGGATGGTGGGTGGTGCTCATCCATTTTGACCTATTTTGAGTGAGCAAGGTTTGTAATAGTGACTAAAATTGACCTGTTAAATAATTTAGTAGACTGAAATTGACCCGTTGTGTAATTTTAGGGAACCCAAATTGTCCAGTTGTGTAATTTTAGGCAACCAAATTGTCCTGTTGTACAATTTTAGCAGACCCAAATTGACCCGTAGTTAAATCTTCTTTTCCCAGATCAACTCATTTCTTGTTGAATGGGTCATGATTGCGGGGTCTACCCTCAATTAATAATGAAAGTCAAACTGATAAATCATATTAACACACCTGAGTCATCATTTCAGCAAGTTGTCTTACAGTAACTTCATTGTTAGGGTTGCCTACATTGAAGATATGGCCAGTAGCTCTAGCTGGATTTTCCTGATAAGTAGATCAAAGAGCAAGATTACCAACATTTTCAGAAAACAAGATTACCCATATGACTATATGTTAAAGAAAATAGATTAGCATACAATCATCAAAAGAACAGCTTCAATAGCATCCTTGATGTAGATAAAGGTTCTTTGTGATTCACCACCATCCACGAGCTTCAGAGGCTCCCTTCTCAAGAGGTTCTGGATACAAAGAAAAGCAAAATTGTTAGTAAATAATAATCCAGGAAGTTGGAAGTAAAATTAAAGCGACTCAAATCCCTGATTTTAAAAGGAAAAATAACTAACATTGCTAAAGCATGCCAAAACTCTTGGAACACCCTCACTGGGACCGTCAATTCCAGGAATGAAATCCATCCTAGGTCCAATCCAGTTGAAAGGTCTTACTATGGTGAACTCAAGACCGTTCTCCGCACCCTCAGCTTTTAGGGGGAAAAGGAAAAAGTGAGTGAGCATGCCAGTGTTGGTGTTATAAATAAAACAGAATGTGGCTTCAATTTGTTTATTTACCGTATATTAGCCTCTCTATCAATTGTTTAGCACATGCATATGACCATCTCTGCTTCTCAACTGAGCCAAATATGCAGGGGGATGTATCTTCTTTAAGAACATAGTAAGCAGGATCCTGCACACATTGTCATCCAAAAAAAATTAGTTGACCAAGATTCACTTTGAAAAAAAAAAATTGGACTGGAAAAAAACTGTAAAGAGAAAACAAAGAATCCCTGATTATGGAGATGACAGATACAACAAGATGCAATCTAATAGACAAACAGATTACATATAAGAGCAAGTTCCAGTTTTAAACTTCTACTATGTCTATATAGTTCAGCACTTCAGCACAGAGCTAGACAAACTACAGTGAAAAGATGATCAGCATAATGTCAATGCAACTCTAGTAATCATTAAATTAGAAATTTAACAATTAAAACCCCATCACGTAAAATTAAACTAGGATGGCCGCCCTAAGATATAATATGATAACTGGAGAGTTTTGCGTGCAAACATGATTGAATGTGAACTCAAAACCTATGGCACCCAACACAATACTCTTATTCAACCTTTGGCAAGTTAAACTTAATGGTTGACCCCCATATTCAGTTCCACCACCAAAGCAACAAGCACAATTTGAACTTCTAGATCACTTGATCCAATTAACATGACATCATATGACATTACATCCAAGTGTGATGATAAGAAAGTTTAAAACAAAAACCAGCACCATCAACTTAAATTAGCTTAGAAGATGATAATTCCACTTTTTACAACTTAAAACAACAAGCACAATTAAAACTTCCTGATCCAATTAACATTACATCCCAAGTAAGATGATGGCCAGGTTTGAAACAAAAGCCAGCACCATCAACTTAAATAGGTTATATAATGATAATTCCACTTTTTTTACAAGTTTAACCTTTTACAAACGCTGTGGAAATCAAACCAGAGAATATTTAGCTGTAAGAGTTTGAGTGGAAAACCAGAACGCTGAAAAACTGTAACCAACTGAAATCTTATAGCACATTTAACTGTGTCAAATGAACAAACAACCACTGATCTGAGCCTTACCTGACGTAAGGGACTATCTTTGGGGAGAAAGCAACCAATTGTCTTCCCATATACTTCACAAGTAGAGAAGTGAATGAGTCTCTTGTTGTTTTCGGAGCAGTATTTAACCTGTAAAATGAAGGTGACATAAATCATGACACAGTCTCGCCTCAACAACAGCAGCATTGGCAGACAATCAAACTGTCTATTCAAAGCAATATAAACAAGATGCAATACATACCACAGGCAGTGCATCAATGAAGTTGCTGTAAATAGTATCAAGAGGGCGTGTATTGTAATCCGCTGGAGTGCAAATAGCCGCCAAATTTATAGTCTAAACACAAACAAAAAGGAAACAATTAGACAATTCATCACAAAAAGTAATACTCCAAACTGATCTGCATTCATGAACACAAGATCACACAATCTATTATCGATTATTCTACACTCTAATCCTATAACAGAATGAAGTAGCAATGACGAAATCTCAAAATATACAATAACTTAAGCACGAAACCAACTCATGAAAACTTCAAAACCTCGTTCTCCACTTCCAAACCGACACTCAAATCACTAAAACAAACAGAAAATCCACTAAAAACAACGAACAAATTAACAATCAACAAATCACATCAACACACAACTACAAAACAAGTTAAACAGATAAAACGATCAACGAATTACCAGATCGGAGCACTTAATGAGTCCTTCTAGGCGCGAGTCGTTCTTAATATTAAGCCGGTGGAACTGAATGCGTCCAGACCACGGAAGAGCCTCCGGTTCAAGCAAATGCTTGATCTTATCATTATACACATCAACAGCCAACACCGTGTGCGGCGTCTCCGCCATCAACTTCTCGCACAAATGCGAGCCTATAAACCCTCCGGCACCGATCATACATATCGTCATCGGCTTTATCACGTTTCCGTCCAGATCTACCCTCGCCGTCGTCGCTGCCATCGCTCCGTAAGTCTGTAACGGTAGTTTCGCTTCTGTTTGTGATCACTTGCTCCGATCCGGCGATCGACGGAGGATTTTGGGGGACGATTGAAGGTATTTAATGGAGATCGATGGAGGTTCAGAGTTCACACATTACACAGGGATGATGGATCCACTTGAGATAGTGTGTGTGTAAAGTGGATGCTTGTGATCCGGTGTGGTCACGAGTAGGGTTATCTGTGTGGTTGCGGAATCTGACGGTGGGTGTTGGTGGGGACGGGGGTGTACCGTGGATGTTGGGGCAGTGGATTGCAGCGCGTTGGGTGTGTCGGTTACGTACTTACGTGTTGTGATGCTTTTTCATTGTTTTTCACTTTTTCTAAACGTGTATGAAATGAAAATTAGATTGGTCAATGTTGAAAACTATTGGCTTGAGAAATTATAGTGTTTCAAAACTTGATTTAAGCGAGTTTTTTTTTTTAACGGCGGTGGGTTTCCTTCTTAATGATGTTTATGAGTGAGTCGGACTTGGAACGTTAAAATTAGTATGGATGTTTGAAAAATCCCGTCTCAGAAAGGCTTATTTGGGTATTGAAGGTAGTTTAAACGCCGTTCAAAAAATATAAACTTGCTCAATATGGAAACATTAAATGTTGAGGGGCGAAGGAGCAAAGATACACTTAAAATGACTTGGGAGGGTGATATTAGACATGATTTCTTAGAGTGACATTTTTTAAGGACGTGGTTCGAATAAGAGTACGTGAAGATGTAGGATTAAGGTAAAAATGTTCAGATAAGGGTTTAGAGGTATCTTATATGAGTATTAAGTTGTTGCTCTATATGTTAGCCCTGGTTAGTTATTGTCTATTGCTTAGTGTCCGGGCATGTACTTTTTTGGTGTCAACTTTTATGAATTTTTTGGTGTCAATTGTTTTTAGATACTGATTTAGCCTTGTATATTGTTGATCATTGTATGGGTTTGTCTTTACCTTATAACAATTGTCTGGTATGTGTTATATTATCTATCATTGTCGGTGAGCGTTTCTCGGATCTCCTATATATTGATTGTTTTGTTGAACATTGTGGCCGTGTTCTATGGGTTATTTGATCCTATTGTGAGCGTTCTAGCTGAAGGTCTCACCAGAAGCATCCTCTTTATCCTCTGGGATAGAGATAAGGTTTGCGCACATTGTACCATCCTAGTTATTTTTAGATCATGTCGATAGCCCTGCAATCAAAGGGAAATATTATGTGTGATTATGATTATGATTATAATAGGGACATAATGTAGTTTTGTATTGTATTACATACAGATTTTATTTTTTCATTCACAATTTTTTGATGATTTTTAAGAATTATTACGATGCGTTTTTTTATTGTTGTTTTTATAAACGTGTATGAAAATTAGATTTTGGGATTGGAGATATAATGTAGTTGTATATTGTATTGCATCAATGGTTTAGGATTTAATTTATATATTCGAAATTTGTGATGATTTTTAAGAATTATTAGATGCATTGTTTATTGTTGTTTTTCAAAACGTGTATGGAAATTAGATTTTGGGATGAGGACATAGTGTAGTTTATTAAATTGCATCAATGGTTTAAATTTTTATATTCACAAATTTTTGATGATTTTTAAGAATTATTACGATATAATTTTTTATTGTTTCTTTTTTCTAACGTGTATGAAAATTATATTTTGGGATGGAGACATATTGTAGTTGTTTATTGAATTGCATCAATGTTTGGATTTTATTTTTATATTCACAATTTTTTGATTATTTTTAATATTATAATTTTTAGTGATTTTTAAGAATTATATAGTTCCATCGTTTACGATTATGAAGCATGCTTTTGAGTAATCTAATGCAGATCCGGGCTTGAAGATTCGGATTTGGACAACGAGAAGTTTAGTATTTTTTTTCTTCTATTTTTATTCTGTTATTCATGTATTTTTTTATTAATAAAATATTTTTATTTTAATGTTTCTTTAATTTTAGTATTTTTATTTATTTAAATATATTATTTAGATTTTCTTTTATAAAAATGTTAGGATATTATGGACTCCAAAGACTGTGGTTCCTCCTTTTACAATACTTTTATTACAATACTTTTGGTTGAAATGATATGAAACTTTTGATTGGGATATGATTATGTTTTTTTGAGTTTAAATGGTTCCATCCCTTCCACCCTAACTGGATTTGGGTTCAGTGTGGTTTTGAAAAATGGATCTAGGATGACATTACAAACAAACTATGAAATTCAAACACGGTAATGAGAATGTTTTACTAGCTAGAATATATGGAGCAACAACCATCTATGCGATGATGACAACTGTGATGATATGTTAAGTGTTAAGATTTGTATACCCGTATGGAGTGCTCATATGCAGAACACATATTAGTGTACGTGGATATGAAAATAATGCTAGATATATAAACACAGCGTTGTTCGGTTGAGTGTTATCATAGGTAACGCACGGACGGAGAGGCAGGGGAGGGTTGTTAGAAATCTGTAGATGAGATGAAGAGTTTACGAGGTCATTAAGATTATTATTGTTTTTTAAAAACAAGTAAATTGGCCAGTTAACATGTAACACAAGCATTTTTACATCAATTAGTATTGTTTATAGATTGGATACTGCGGAGATGAAATATTTAATTACCATCCCTTATTTCTTTAGTTTTTTAAAACTTTCACAATATTTGGTCTCATGTCTTTTGTTGGCATCTCAACAGCTATCTTCATATCATTATTAGATTCAATGAAGGAGCCCATGACTTATGATCATGTGTAATAAAGCTTCCCATCAATGACAAATATGTTTTGGAAAGTTGAAGGTGTGATCGAGTTTATTCTTTAAGTTTGTTATATATAATTCATGTTCATCACAAAACCCTAATGAAAATATATCAATAGTCTTTCTTAACGCGAATGATTCACCCGAAAGTGATTACAAAGCGAACTAGCCATAAATCATCATGATTATGCATTCGATCTTGAATTGAAGAATGTTTGTGGATGATTGGGGAGTCTTGAAACACCAAAAATCATTTAAAGTTCGTCAATTTTTATCTGGAAGAAGTTTTTTTCGAATTACGTTTGATTTGGTTTAAATAAACTTAAAAATCCACAAAATCCGGAAGCTATTAGGCTACCGGCGTATCATACGCCCACCGGCATATGATACACCGCTTCATACGCCCAACTTTCTGTTCCTTTTGTCAAATACGCCGCCAATACGCCTCCTGGAGTATGATACGCCGCCCATACGCCGCCTCATACGCCGCCCGGAGTATGATACGCTCAAACCCGGAGTATAATACGCCCAAACCCGGAGTATGATACGCCGGCCTACCTTAAAAAGTTTATTTTTTGTAACTTTTGATATTTACGTCTTCAGTTACTTTAATTTTATTATTATCTTGTCATATTGTAATCCAGCTACATCTCTATATTTAAATAGATTAACAATGGTCGATCAATATATAAAAACCTATAATTCTTGTAGGAAGCAAATGTAACATGTCGGCTGTTTGTAATATATGGGTAGTCTAGATGGATTTGTAGTTTGGGTTACATTCCTCTCAATATCCTTTCTGTAACAACCTTTGGTGGGGTCTGTTTATGGCATAGATAACATAATGATCATTGTAAGATTGTTAAGCAGAGATTACCGTTTAAGGTTGAATACTTTAATTTAAAAGTTAAACACAAAAAGATTTTCATAATTCAAATGTATCATTAATCAAGGGTTTGCTACAATGAAACAACAGATTAATAATTTCCTGAGATATTGCTTGGAGTTATAAATCTTAAAAATCTAACTGAGACTTTATTTCTAGCATTCTAACACAAAGATTACCATAACTTTTACAATGAGAGCCCCTGGTTCTTAGGGTTTTGTTGTTTAACTATGATGTCCATCCACTTGCAATTATAATTATCAAAAATTGATGGATACTGAAGTCACTCTGACGTGTTAGTGGGTAACCCAAGCTTTCTATAAACAAGTGCAGTTGACAACTCATTGATCGAATCCGAATAACCTCTATACTTATTGTTTAGGTTTGCTTGATATTGTTGGAATGCAACTTAGATTTTTTTTATCAATACTGGAACAAGGTTTTAACATTTAAACGTCCCGAGTATCCAGATATAAAAGACAACATATGAATGTTTAAGCTTGAACATATCCTTGTCTTGTAAGATCCGTTGAGTGCAGCTTACAACTTCAATAATCGGCTTAAGTGAAGTTGTAGATTTTAATAAATGAAAACGCATTTAACGAGAGAATCTAAGTTTTAATGTTTGTTTTCATGATCGTGTTATTATGTATTATATACGGGTCAACATTCACTTAGTGACCTACAAGGCTGTTTAATTCCTAAAACTAGACAATACGCATATTTTCTTTCCTAATGTTTAATTCCTAAAACCAGTTAATGTAAATTATTAAAAATATGTATACCAATATAGATTATCAAGTGATAACTTCTATCACTTAATAATACGAAGGAGACTAGAAAAAACTGGTTCATGTGGAGTTTCATAATCAATTATTAAGTGCACATGCTTTCCTTTTACATTCCAAAAATTTCTCATATTTAATTAAAAATAATAACTAATAGAAGTAACAATATTACAATTAACTAAGATTTAAACGTTATTTTCTAATTTTTATAGTTTTGTATTTTCGATTTCTACGATTTAAAAAGGGACATACATAAATTACAAATTTTTGTAAGAGCGGTCATACAGTAGACTCCCGTTGTTTTATTTTATACATTCATAAAATGTCAATTATTAATTATCTAGCTTAAGTTTAAACATATGTTTTTACTAAGTTTACAAATAAAAAGTTATATTTATACATAAACCGTGGAGTTACTAATTTATGTGTTTGTAATTTAGATGATACAAACTTTTAAAATGGAATTAAAACAAATAAGGGATTTTTAAAAATATTAATAAATAAGGTATTATAAATTTAATATATTAATAGAATTTTGTATTGTTGACAATAAAAATAAATTTTATTCAATTTGCATTAGTTGTGGTACTATGTGTACAAAAGGTTGTGCATATCTTTTTTTTTTTAATTTTAATCTTTTGTTTTAAAACCAATACTTTTACATCTTTCACAATTTAACTTTTATAATTTTTCACGTTCAACTTTAGTTCTCTATACTTTTCATCTTTTAGAACTTTTTCGAATTGCAGTCTAAATTTCGAGAGTTAACATGTTTTAACGTGCACGTGTGGTTTAATGTTGTTACGTTTATATTTTCCCGTTTAACATCTCCGTCGCAACGTGCGAGCTTTAGATCGACTTAGTTATTATTTTTAATGCCTTTACGTTTCACATGTGAGGTTCAATGTTTTTACCTCTACTTTCCATTTGGTTTTATTTTTTCGTTTTTATTTCTTTTTTAATACGAGTTTTTTAGCGTTGGTGGTCGTTGACGGTGGTATGACATTGATGCTACTAGCCACAATTACATGCGACCCTCCGCATCGCAAAAAACTTAATACTAGTTAATCTTTCTAAAAGTTAAATTCTCAATTGCTTAATAAAGAATATAAAATATAACGCAATCCAAATAGAACCAACCTCGCGTTGAGACAAAACATTGCTATTGGAACAACATAACACCCTGTTTATATTGGGTTATTGCATTTTAAAAGCTTCAATTTTTATTTATTTGTGGGGATTAAATTTCAACTTAGAAAATGTTTACACGTACTCTTAATTTTAAGCTTATTTTTCTCTAATTGTCTCTTATTAAATGAGAGTTAACATCCGTTAGTTTTTTTTATGAAATGGAACCAACTTATAGACATTTTTCAATTTTGTCGCTGCCCACCCTTCATCAGGTTCGTTTTCGGTGTTTAGCCTTCAATCCTTCATCATCATCTAAAATCTATCTTCAACGAATCAAGTGGATCAGATAAAGAGGTGGAGACTGATGAGTTTTAGGGTGCAGAAGCTTCAGATTGATGGACTTGATAATTGATTTCAAATTTCTGCTTAGTGTTTTGGCCATATAAGAAGTTCACGTTATCAAAAAATTAACGGTGTTAACTTTCAGTTAGTAAAAAATTATTGTAGGAAAATAAGCTTAAAGTTGAGAGTGTCAGTAAATATTTCTTGAGTTAGGATTAATCAAACTAATAAATGAAAGTTGAGATTATTACAATCCAATAACCCTTTTATATATAAGTAATTTGAAATCATTTTATATAAACTAGACATTTATCTTACTTAAAATGAATTTAATAGACATCAATATATTTAAAATAAAATATATAATTCAGTTAAAATATAAACATCAACAAACTATACCAACTATCAACTAGACTTTTAAGGAATAGACAAATAAAACATAGGTCATACGAGTATAAGTAGAAATTCATTACATTATTAATTTAAGTAGAGAATTATGTTAATTACATAAGCACTTATCGATGCACACTATGATTAAGTCAAGATTACAAAATTAATTAGCCAAATTTGCCTTCTTATAAATGAAAATCACGTTTAAATCAATTTGATAATTTTCACTATTTTTATCAAATTTTATTATCTGTTTCCAATGCAATATCCAATCCTTATAAACACCTCCAATAGTGTTATTAAAATTGTATAAGTGATAATTCGGTATCTTACACATCAATTTCTTTAATTCCCAAACTAGGTTGTTTTTAATCATTTTAAGCAAGTTTAACTACATGCATGTTATAATCTTGTTAGATTTATAAAAAAAAGATATCTAACAAGTGCTAAACATAATCCTATTTCTATCAAGAAATTCTAAAAGAATACTTACCAAATAAATGTTGAGCTCTTTGTAATTTTTCTTTATTTTAACCAAGCCAAATTCCCTCTTTTTATATTTATATTTAGGTTTACAAGTTTGGCACACGTCTCCTCAACTTGCTTCTTTTAAACTTTTGCACTCACTTTGTATTTTTGTGGAAGAAGTTCTCCAACAAGCTAAGATAACTCAAAGTCACATAGATTTCATAAATTATTGGGAGGTTGTAACTGCCATAAGTTGTTTTTATCAATTTCGTGTGTGGAAAACAATTTATTAAATGGTATAGGTTGAAGAAAATCTTAACAAACGATTGTGCAGCAATTTTAGTTCAAAATATAATTCAGAATATCTAACCACTTCACTTTATATTGATACGATTATGTTGAGTCAGAAAGGAGCGTGATACATCATACAACCTTGTATTGGACTTCCATCAGCGTGTCTTGTTATGTTATCATAATAGATCTTAAAACCTGAGTATCTTTATTCATTACAAGTACGCAAAGGTGGTTAAGATATCCTTTATATATATCATACAACTAGTAACCAAAACTAGGTTAAAACATATACAATGATGACGACTTAAAACTCTTCATTATATACTATGATTTTGTCTAGCTCGGAAATAAAGGCTATACCTTAGGCAAAATTATTATAAAAACCTAATATTAGGACTCCCATCGATTGATATGTTTGATGATTTATCAAAAGATAGACGTCAAGACCAAGAAGGAGATTATTATTATCATTTATAACAAGTTAACAAAATTCGGTGGGGCAACATTTATATCATACAACTAGCAACCAAAACAACATTAGACAATGTGATGACAAAAACTTAAAACCCTTTACTCTAGTATGTATTGGGCTGCTCTCCCATATGGGTTCTCACAACGATCGTGTTTGTCAACCTATAGTTTGCATCAGTAACCGATGCTTTTGTGGTTGAAGTGACATTTTTAGGATTTTGGTTTTTCTAGATACTCATAATTAAAAAGTTTTAATCAAAGTAGTTGATGATCTGATATTAAGACTCATGAATTTTGACCTTACACTTTGATATATAATGATGCTTCATTTGATGATTTAGACCAGGTGTCTCTTGATACTTCAAACATATTTGCTATCCGTTATCGCTTGAATTGATTTAATACGTCATTCTATCCCGATGCATCCTTCATCTTCACTAGGTTCTTCATTCTTGGCTAAGCCTCTTCAAACCATCCACATTACAAAGGAAGACAAACGTTCATTGTGGGGTCTCCTTCACATATGAATCTAAATATCCATCTGATGTCATTTTTAAAGAAGTATCTCTTAGTCTTACCATCTCTTCTCATCATATCCTCCCCCTCCATTTCCCACATCAATTCAAAGATTTACACGAACGCCCATCATAGATAGTCTCACCATAGAGAAATAGATCAAAACTACATGAGGGTGAGAATGATTTACCAACAAACACTATTCACTTATCGTTAATTTTCTTATACTTAAATAATAATAATAATAATAATGATACATTAATATACCAACATTAAGCATAAAATACACACTTAACTGCTTAACTATACATTCACAAGACTCCCGTTACACTTATTTAATATTATTTAGTTAAAAGCTACGATAAAAGAACAAATTTTATTACTTTATAATTATTTGAACGACGAGCGAGAGAGTAAACTTTTTTATAAGTTAAGAGCTTCGGTGGATAATATCCACGTGGACACAACTTAACCACCAAAAACCCCAACCGTCGTCGTCCTCACCAACCACCACCACCACCACCACCACCACAACCACCACCGTATTCAGACACACACACACACACACAAATTCACACAGAATCAGATTCCAAAACATGATCAACTTCTACTAACTGAATTCAAGCATCGAAAATGTCGTCAAAAACCTTAACTCCAATCTCTTCTTCCTCACACTTACCCCAATTTCCGGTGGTTCACTCGCCGGCGTACGTTCAGTCTACTACCTTCACTGTCACCGTCATCCGGAGAACTAATCAGGCGATCTCTCTACGGAGGAGTTGCTGCTTTCTGTTTCCAGTTGCGCTGAAAGTTTTGTCGACTGTTAGGTCTAAGCGTTGTGTGAAATCGACGGGAGATAGTGCGGAGGAAACATCTGATGGTGATAATGACAATGAGGATGATTCCTGTGATGTTAGCTACCGGAGCTCGGAGGATTTCGAGAAGGCTGTGAACGGTGAATCGAAGAGGAGTGTTTCGTTATTGTCTGATGCTCTTAACATCGGCAGTCGTGATCCGGTTTATGAGGTTTGTTTTGCGTTTTTGAAGTATCAAATCGTTTTGAATTTTCGATCGTTATGCGGTTTAGTTCTTATTTCCACAATGTTTTAGCCTGAAACACTGAAAGTTTACTCTTAATGCAATTAGATTAGGTTGATTGAAGCAGAAGTGGTTCATTTGCAGTGATGTGATGTGATGTGATATGATGTTCTTATATATGTGTTGTTTTTTTTGCTTAAAGGTTGTTGAAGTAAGTTCAAAAGGAAAGGTCTCTACCAGAAAAGTTAACAGACGGCATCTACTAAAATCAAGTGGTGAATATCAGAATATGCAAATAGTATAATCATTTGTTTGCTTTGGGGAGTGATTCTGATAATGGTTGAATTTTAATATTCATTTGCATGCAGATTTGTTTAATCTAGCATTTCCTTACTGTCAATGAAGTTCTAATGTTAATAGAAACTTTAAGCTCTTCACGATTGTTAGAATTGCAGTTATGAGTTGTTTATAGGTGAAACTCAATTGGGGCATTGTCTTAATTTAGTTATTTGATAACAGGTCTTCGTCCTCGCGACATAAGGAGTGTTGATCCATCACTGTGGTTGACAAACACAATGCCATCTTTGTTGGTATATCTTTTAGCTAATCTACTGTTATGAAGTCATGTGTAAGCATAAGCACCATGATTGCTGTTGATCATTAATCAATACACTCATATTGTGGTTTATTTTATAGGTTCGTGAAAATGCCATATTATTGAATTTAGGATCCTTGCGTGCCATCGCAATGCAAGAGAGTGTCTTTATTTTTAACTACAACCGGTAAGTATTGTAAACTCCTATTTTTTAATAAAAAAGTTATTGGGAGAGAGAGGGAAGAATCAATTACTGGATTGACATCATCCTTTTATGGGTTAATTGTTATGTATTGCAGTAAAGGAGGAAAAGCTTTCATTGACGATTTATTACCTCGTTTGAATCCTAAAAGTATGATTGGTGGAGCTCTAGTAATGCCATTTGAGCTTGAGGTTGGTTCTTGTGTATATAAGTTTTCTGGGCTACCTTGTATGTGAAACTTATGTAATCTCTATATAGATAAGTATTAGACACATTGCTTGCATTCATCTGTAAGTTAACTTCATTTAAGTTTTCAGGGTTTGGATTCACCAATATTTAAAAAGAAATTTGATTTGGAATTTTAGGTTGTGGAAGCCGCCCTTAATTCACGTATACAGCACTTTGAGCACAGGCTAATGGATTTAGACCCACATGTGAGTATTGAAATATACTAAGTACGTTTTTAGTTCATTTTTGGTAAGCTCATATTTTTGAAAATTTTAAGTATTAGGCCTTCACGAAGAGAACTAGATTGACCAGCCACATGTGTTTTTGCTAAGCTCGTATAGTTTATTAATTAGACAAGAAAACTTCTTTGTACTTCAGGTTCAAGATCTACTTAAGGTCTTACCAAACCGATTAACAGCTAACATACTGGAACAACTCCGAACCTGCAAGCAAACTTTGGTATCAATTGATCGTCCCACCATTTTCACTTGAACTTACATGCCTATTATATGAACCGAAACAAGACAACTCCTTAAATACTTAATTGAAGGTGGAACTGGGATCAAAAGCAGGGGCGCTTAGACAAATGCTGCTTGATATGCTAGATGATTCTCAAGAAATACGCCGTCTCTGTATTGTGGGCAGAAACTGCATCTTGAACAGGAACACTAATGTAGAGTGCTCAGTTCCATTAGATAAACAGATTGCTGAGGGTAAGTGTGTTGCATAATCTGGGATATCGTCATTGAAATTGGTTAACTTATGGTTATTTTCATCATATGCAGAAGAGGAGGAAGAAATTGAAATGTTGCTGGAAAATTATCTTCATAGGTTGGTATATAGTGTGTTACAATGATCCGTATTGCAATTTGTGGGGTATCAGTATGCTTGTTAGTAACTTGAATGATCTTTCCTATGATCGCAGATGTGAATCATGTCATAATCAAGCAGAAAGACTTCTTGATTCTGCTAGAGAAATGGAAGACTCAATTTCTGTTAACTTGAGGTTTGCATACATGTTTGCTATTAGACATCACTTCAAGTGCTTGAGTAAATATTTCTCAGATTATTGCTCTTTAGCTATACAATATGTTGCGGTTTACCTGATGATGTTGTTAGCAAGGTATTGGTAGGTCCCGTGAGTTTACTGGTAACATGTTCTTATGGACACCAAAAGAAAAATGTTTATAAAACTTTTGACTGTGGAACAACATAAATAATCTATGATGATGAAAATGAGCAAATGTGTGAAATTGTCTTTTTTTTCTTTTGTTCCAGTTCGAGAAGGCTCCAGGTCAGCAGATTTGAATTGCTTCTTCAGGTTGGAACCTTTTGTCTCGCAGTTGGTGCTCTCGTTTCAGGTTATTACTTTTTTGCTTTAATCAAACTAATTCCATCTTCATTACAATTGCAAGTTTTGAATTTATGCAGTCATATTAACCAAAGTGTTCACTGTTACCGTTATGAAATGTCTACCTTCAACCATTATCAAATAATGAATCGGGATTTGCACTAATGTGATCCCAAAATGTGCTTATTTGAATTAAGAAAACTGTATCATATTTCATTTTCTCAAGGTTAATTTTGTTTGTAGGTATATTTGGCATGAATTTAAGATCCTACCTTGAAGAACATGCGGTAATTTCTTCTTAAGTTGCTAAAACTTCTATGTCATATTATTTTTGCATTTGGTAAAGTAATCAACACCTTATATCACTCACTAATTCATTATAGAGAAAATCATATATAGGGTATATTAACAGGACTAGACAGGATTTTACCACCATAGTCATGAAATACTCATTTTTCTTGTTTTCCCAAGAGTCATCATTAATACCTTGAAATGTACAAACATGACCCACTAAGTTTTTCTATCAATTTAAAATCTCAAATATATTCAAAGTACTATAAAATAAAAGGAAAGAGTAAAATATGACTAATATCTATTTATGCGTGAAGATAAAGTAGACACGCTAAAATTTTCTCGTACTTTATGACTATAAAGGTAAAAGTCTTCCGAATACCCAAAAAGAGACATGTTTGTGATATTTTCACTACTGTATGCAGTTTGCGTTTTGGCTTACGACAGGAGGGATTATATTTGGTGCCGTTGTGGCGTTTTTTCTCACTTACTCGTACCTTAAGGCAAAGAAAATCCTCTAGGCGTGAAAACTACATCATCATCTAATCAATTAATATCATATTTCTTGCAATTCTATAATTGGAGTTCTTGAGTCGTAATTGTGTGACACCAGTCAATTTGTTAAAGGGAATCAAGCCCTGGTTCCCTTTGAGATAGAATATGCATGGCTTTAGCATGATAGCACATTATTAGAACGATAGATATAGTGATACTTATAGTATACATAACTCGTATGTATCATTGTTGTGTTTACACCACAATGCAATACAAAGGAAAGATTGAGCATGTTACCAGGTATCGCCTAAATGCAAGTCACCTGGTTTTACTATGTTTGAGATTTATACTGTTCGATTTTGATAGTTTACTGATTGGGTTGACGGTTTGGAATCGGTAGCGTAAACTAACTATTTTTATTTATTTATCTTTTATTCTGAAATATACAACTATGTATGCATGTTATAATTATAAACTATCTTTCATTTTGAAAATATTGATATAAACCAATAATTTAAAAATCTTAATACAAACTAGTTTGATATATCCGCCCCATCCAATCCGACCGATTTGATTTACCAACGGTAACAAACTAACAATACTAACATCCATAACTTTCGTCAAAAGTAGTTGGTGTTAGAATGAAAAGTGGGATCGCTTTTTACCATGGAACGGAAAGGTGTAACCGTTTTAAGCCATAGGTTAATTGAGAATTTTTTTTCGCCCAACTGATCAAATGAAATTTCTTTTAAAAAGGAGTTACAAATGATTCTCTCAAAACACAATTATTCTCACACAATGTAATAACCAAAATTCAACTTAGCTAATAAGTTGTTAATTTTATTAGTTGGTTAAATATAATTAACCAACTATGGTTTGATGGTTAACTAGCATGTGTATACAAAGCAAGCAATATTCGCTATATGTATATGCTCAATCAATGATAACAGTAGTTGTCTCTCGCCTAGTTGGCACTTAGGTGCCATCCTCGGTTCAAAATGCCATACATTCTTAAGATGGAAGTCCTTCACGGATTATTCGCAAAGAAGGTAAAAAAAAAAAAACTACAGAGAGAGAGAGAGAGGTAAAAGAGGGTGGGTTCAGTTCCATGGAAGTTTACAGATTTATCAGGATTTTTTTTTTTACAAAAAGTCAAAAAGTGAGTTGACTATCCATGAGTTCTCTTTTCAAATTCTCTTATTTACAAAACTAACTCACGCTCTCTCTAAACCTACTTTTAAATTTACACTAACACACATTATAAGATCAAAACCCTTAAGTATCAAAAAAGAACACTTTTACTACACACCATAATTTACACTACAAACCCTCCAAATTCTCTCGGTCATGATCTCTCACCTGGTAAGATGACACACAAATCTAGTCACAAGTAGTAAGAATCAATAGAGAGATCTATAATCTGAGAGAAAATTGTTTTCAAACCAAAAAAAGAATCAGAAAAAAGAAAAATCACACCTTTTACCAGGGGCGAAGGATAATGGGGCCCGGGAGCCCCTCTTTTTTTCCGTCGGTAGTGTTAAATTTTAGTCCGTTAGTGTAAATTTTTGGTCCGGTAGTGTAAATTTTTGTATAAATATCGAGTTCATCCCCCCTATAAAAAATTAATTTCGCTCCCGCCCCCCTACGGGGATGTTCAAGCTCCGCCGCTGCCCTTTACATAACAATAATATTAATTACCATCTGCATGGTCTCTAGGGGACTCGCAATAAAATGTACAGTTAGTGTCACCACATTACAAGCAACAGCCAACAGGCAATATTGTCTCTATGGGAAAGCCTGAATTCATGTCCCAAAAAAACAAAAACCCAAATTGTACAAAGAATACTTCTAACTAGAGCTATTGAGCATGCTCCCCATTGAGCATGCCCTAAACATATCAAGAGTATACAAAAGCTTCTTTCGTATTCATCTTTCGGCAAAAAAATCGTTCAATATAGTGCTTCGATGAACCCACATATAACCTGCAACACATTGAATCTCAAACATTTAGATGACATGGGAGTGAGTCCAATGTGTCGAGTGTGGCCTAACGTCAATTTTTATTGCATTAAACCTCCAAATGGGTTGCGTTCTGCAGGTTGGTTGTTGGTGGGCCAAACCCGACACGAACCCAAAAATCGAGTAAGACACATGAATTTGAACCTAAACACGACATGAATTTTCACGGTTGACATAAACACGACCTGTCCAACTTGAACTTGAACTTAGGGGTTGTTTGGTAGCCTCTTAGGTCATTAAGAAGCTACCTCTTAATGGTTCATGAGCTCTTAATAGTTAAGAGCTAATCCTAACGTTGAATGGTTAAAATGTTAAATCTTAATGATACCTCTTAATCATTTAGCATTAGGGTTACCTTTTAACCATTAAATGTTATGAAATATTAAGATGTAGCATCTTAATAACTATTAAAAAACTACCAAGCAACCCGTTAATACTTTTTCCTATTAATACGCTAAAATTAGAAATTCAGAACAAAAATATAATATAATATATATGTATGTGTGTATAGATATAAAGTTGTGTTTAAACCATAGTTTATGATGCCCGTTCTTCTTTTATTTTTTAAGTTATAACATAAAATACTCCATTTATGAAATAAAATATATCTCTCCAAATTTTTTCTTAGTAAATAAACAGATTAGGAGGTCAAGTAGCAAACCTGATAGGTCAACCAAACATGACTTGTTTAGCTAAATGTGCTAATGCGTTCTACCCAAAACCGGTTCGAACCCATTTGGACTTAAACCCAAACCCACAAACTATATGTTAGGTTTGTGTCGCGCCACATATTAACAACCCTACCGTTATTAAATCATGACAATTAACTATTAAGTTCGCTGAAACATACAAAAGTGTTTACAGGGCAACCCAAGCTTACCAGCATATTTTGCCCATATCAACCCAAACCCAGATTAGCTCATTACCCAACTACCCATCCTACCAATTTCAAATTTTGTTCTAATATTTTGGGGTAAACTTGTCCGTTTAACTGGTTCAATTCATTGACTGTTATCTGTTTTGACCATTTTTTAAATTTACCCGTCTTAGACATTTTTTAAGAATGACACGCTTGAGATTAAAACAAACAAATCGACCCATCCATAAGTAAATGGACCGGATTGCCATCTCTATACAATGGTTAAAAATAACATTTAGTAGGACAGAAAATAATAAATATTGTCTAACCTTTTGAGGCATCATTCCAAGAAGTTTCATCATTAGTTCCAATTGATCCTAGATAACACAAACTAAATTTAATAACAGCCAAAAATAACAATACTTTACAAAAAGACTAAAAGACAGGTTAAAGTTTATTTGTTAACCTTTTTTTTGTTACGATAACATGTTAACCATAATGTAACGAGCACTTACACCATAATTAAACAATGTAACTAACATTTAAATCGTATTACACCACTGATATAACAACCCCCAAATTTCAAAGTTTTTCCCTCCTTTCTAGAAACCTTCACCCCTTTTTTCTAATACATTATTAACTTTTTGTATAATGTTATTTTTTTAAACAAATTAAACCATGAATATAGTTTTGTTATAATTTTGTAATTTTTTTTAATGTTCGTTGTGTACCACTAGTTTTATCATTATAACTCTAACTTACAATGATAACATGACCTTCTGCAAACCACTAATTAGGTTAATGATTTGTTACAATAAATAGAAGTTAACATTTTATCCTTATCCATGAAAAACATTCAAAGAAAAAGGAGACAATAGCACTTTTATTGCAAACATTTATTTAATAAAAGAGAATATTCCTTGGAGACCGATGAATATCCATGCCTACTTAAACAGTTATGGATTTCGATTGATAATTTCTGAACTTCATAAACTTCATACTTACCTACTTTCTACTCTTGTAGCCCGAAAAACAAGCTAACAGTTTAAGAGTATTTATATCCTGTTCTTTAAATTGATATAAGTGTATTCTCTATATTATATGTTACGGTTATAAGTGGTTGTGACTTAAAAAGATATAAATTTTACTGTTCAATTTGTATTTTGGAAAAATACTGTTCAAACCTTTATAATTTCTTTAAAATGTTTTAATTGGTTGTAAGTAAAGAAGAGATAAAAAAAATAATAATAAAGATATAAAAAGTATTATTTAATTATTAAAAAAAAAAGATAAAATAATAATTTTTAGTATAATTATACGAATGAGAATGATAAATAAGATGTGAGTGCTTTAAGAGACGATCAAATTCCACACTTCCAACTTTAGATTAGTGAAAATGGAAAAAAAATCAGGATTTCAAGATTTTGACGAGTTCTAAACTTCAAAGTTTCCTTCTTTGCAGCCCGAAATTAAGCTAAGTTATTTTTATGAATTTTCGTTATTGACGGGCATTCTCCTCTCTGCTACATTACACGTTATTAATGTAAAGATCTATGTGTCTATGAGACGAATAGTCGACTAGGAAGGAGGAACAAACATTCGATCTGATTTTCATGTTACAAATTAAAGTTTTAGTTATATATTAACTATATATGTATTACTTGTTGGTATTCTTTATTGATTGATAAATTCAATTATGTTCAAATCTTTTTAAACGTGTCACATAATTATAACAATTATAATTATAATAAGATAAATGAATAAATAATGAAGAAAGATAGATTCATAGATCCATCTCTATTATAATCCCAACTTGCAAGAAACTTTTAATTAAAAAATACTAGTCCATCGCTTCGGATCTATACATTTTGTTTGATTTCTGTTATAATACGTATTTTGAATCTAAATTATTATTCAAAAATGTTAACCTAACTTTCTTTATATAAAGAGTTGTACTATCTTCATATTTTATAGTCATAAGCTACACTACCATACGAAGAACTTAAAGAGTTGCATAGAGCAGCCCTTAACATATACAACTTCATAAAGTTGTAGCTAAACATCATTAGTCTTAAATACATATTTAATTGATAAAGATTAAATGGATAAAATTAAAAAAAAAAATCAATATTCCGTAGAATATCAAAAGCTCTGAAATATACTTGAAAGTAACATTCACCAAGTGAGAAGTCGAAAATAAAAAGGAAACTCTCAAATTCAAAGGGATTCTAGTAAATGCATCATGCAATACGTAACCTATCTTTGTTTTTTACTATATTATTATATCTCATATTTTCTCTAACTTGTCACATTAATAATATTTTCCCCTCAAGAACTCAAAAATCCAACTTATTTGTTACTCGTCGAATATCAATTGGATCGGTTAGTTGTTAAAATTTACCCGCTTTTAAGTACGTTCTTACCGCTTTTAATTTTTATATAACATTATTACCCAAGAAATTAGAAATATAGAAACTAAAAAGTCAAAGGATTATTATCTATTACACGTACAAGGATTAGAAAATAAATGTACGTAAAAGAAAATGTTTACGGTTTATATAAATACGTATTTATGTTTCGGGTATCACATAATACCATACCCCGTCTCATATCTATAGATCTTTTTAACAGTAATCTTACACTCAAAACTATCCATCTTAAATGTTTTGAGTTTGGTTTGTTGTGTTAAAACTAGGGGTGTTCAATTTCGGATAGTGAATTTCACTATCCGAATCCGAATCCGAATCCGAAATTTCGGATATCCGAAATATCCGAATTCAAAAAAAATTTGTATTATTTAATAAATTTTATAAAAATATAATAGTTTTTATTGACTTTTTTTTCGGATATTCGAAGTTTTTTATTAAAATATCCTAAATATCTTAAAACATCCGAAATATTTAATTAATATTTAATATTTTTAAAATTTTATAAAAATATTTTGGATATTTCGGATATCCGAAAATTCTCAAAATCACTATCCGAATCCGAATCCTAAATTTCGGATATCCGAATTTCAGATTTTCGGATACGGTTTCGGATTTGAATATTTTTAAACACCCCTGGTTAAAACTCATCTGCTATCCCTATATAATATCTCATCTGGACTCTTAGAGTCCAAATCAAAGATCGTCCGAACTAACAATATCCGAACGATATTAATTAATAAATTTACCTTAAGACCAAGTGCATGAACTCTCACCAACTCCCTACCCCACTAACCATTTGCACTTGCTATATAAACTGAAGATCATATGGTTCTTTCCACCAAAAACTAAAACAACCATGGATCAATACAAAGGTTCTGATGTAGACAAATATAGATGCTTCATGAGTGGTGAAGGTGAGAAGAACACCACATGGAAGATGGGTGCACCCCCTAACTTTGACTTGGTCAACAAACTCTTTGAAGAAGGAAGGACCAAGGTATTGAATTAGAATTACTCTTGTACCCTTTCTTATTCTTGTATTGACTAATATCTATCATTGCTAGTTTTGTATTCAATACATGGGTTTAAGAGTAATTTCACCAATTGCTAATTCATAGGTAAGCTCATCATAGTAGCTTTGTGATATGTAAAGAAACTATTTTCCATCTTGGTCTTTATAAGCCAGAGGAAATCTTAAATGATCAAAGGAAACATATGCATCAATTCTGTTGGAAATCATGTGAATAGTCACTAAGTGTATTACCAAAATAGCTATTGATACTTTTTTTTAAAACTAATCATATTGATCAAACTTGTTTATTGAACAAGCAAACTGGCTTCTTGTAAATTATTAATGTAGAAGTTATATACACTGCTAGAAAACAAACATTTACTCACAAAATAGGGTGGTGATTAAACAAAATCTAAAAAAGTTAATATTTTTTAAGTGTACTCGGTTAGTCGGTGATCATTGACGGATGACAGTGGTGATAGACTGTGGTGATCCATCAGTTATTTCCATCAGGTCTCCGTCAATAAGCTAGTTTTATGTTGGCTATTTGACGGTGAAACAACCTTTAGCGATTAGTCGGTGAAGTTTTTACACACGCCCAAATTTCTCAATTAATTTCACTGACGGGCTACCGACAAGATTCGTTTAAGTGGAACGGAAAAACCAAACACAACATTGGCACATGACCCTTTGAAGCAAAACTTGCCAAGACAAATTGCATAAAATTAATTTCGCAGGTGCCCATCTTTTGCATCGAATATTGGCACAAAACTTCAATATTTTTGCACTATATGCATAGAATTTCATAATATGAGACACGTTACACTTCTTATGTGGATATAATAATTTGTAACTATCAATTTAAGAAGCAAAAAGATATTGTGTAAACAAAGTTTGGTGAAACTCCTATTTGCTTATATAGTTACATATGTTAATTCTTCTTTAGGCTAATGGTTTGAACTTTGGAAATATGGTAAGATATGGCCCACAGGTTCACTCGAAGAACAAGTTCAAAATCTAGTGAAAACATGGGAAATGGAGTTGTTTCACAAAATGAAACCTGAAGATTTCAAAACAGTTGATGTCACAAAGTTAACAGTTTCTGTTAACGGTAAATTCAACATAAGCTTCACCTTCCATTGTTTTGTAAGATCAAGTGTTAATATCCTAATAACTCATGATTTTTAGGACGAAAACCTTTGACACCCGAAGGTGTCGCTAAGATCGGCGGAGGGTACAATATGTTTCTTCAAACTTCATTGCCGGAAAATGCACGACTATATGACCCCAGTGAGGAGACTGTGGATACGGCTCACAAACTCTTTACGACCACGTTTCCTAGAGGTTTCGCGGTGGAGATTCTTCAAGTTTACTCTGGTCCTCCGGTGATCGCGTATAAGTTTAGACATTGGGGTTACATGGAAGGACCATTCAAAGGCCATCCACCTACCGGTGAATTGGTAGAAATGTTTGGTGTATCTATAACGGAGGTGAATGATACAAATTTGCTACTTTTTTACGACCAATATTTATTTTCTAATATAATTTACAACCGTTTGTGCAAAAAGCTTTTTGTTTTAATTTATCTAAACAAATGTTGCGACAACTTTTACTACCAAAGTTTATTATTTTAATACAATTTGCAACCATATTTGTGACAATGTCACTTTAGACAAGTTACTTTTGAGATGATTTCATTTCGGTCGCTAATCTGATCGCTGTGTTAGCGACCGTTTCTCCAGTCACGAATTTTATGACCTCTATCAACTATCAATGTCTAATTTTAGAACTTTTTGTTAGTTGGATGAAAACTTCAAAATCGTGAAGGTGGAATTCTTCTACGACAGAGGAGAACTGCTCGCGGGTCTCACGAAGGGTGCTGGTGCCGCTGCTACCACCACCGCTGCCGGAGATTCCATTACCGGTGTTGGGTCTTCAACATGTCCTTTTTCTTAAAGGAATAGAATTGAACATTTATGATTTCATTTGCTATCCGAATAAATAGGATAATTTGCATGATTTTACAGGACTGAAATATAATAATAAATAAAGTGGTGTTTCTTTTGTTAGTATTGTTGAGTTAGAGTATTCGTAATGGAATCCTTAAAAATATGTAAGTGTGTTTTTTATATTATGTGGAATGGTTTTGAGTGGTTGTTAGTGGAGCAGAGAGAAAATGTTGTTATTGATTGGTATATTTAAAGAATCACTATTTAATCTCTATAAATTTTTTAATATTTTTGAAAGTGGTTGTGAGTGGATGAGAGAGAAAAAAGTAATGATAAGGTATAAAAGGTATTATTTAATTGAAAATGAGGAAAATAAAATAATGATTTTTGATGTAATTATATTGATAAAGATAAAAATCCACTGTGAGCTATTACACGTGTGTCGAAATTTTCAAGTATTTCATACTTGTAAGCAATACTGATAAATTTATCCTCTTAAATGTTTATGACCAATGTAACATGATTCAACTTTATTGCAATCCAATTAAAACCTATCGATTAAAAGCCACCTACCCGTTTAACATTCCATTTGACTTGCCACCCGTTTAGAAAAATATGTGACACTGGTTACATTTCATTATACTTGGGTTTTTATATAAATATTTTATCTACGAACTTAATTGTCTATTTTGAAGATAATTTTATCGGTAAAACATATTACATATAGATTGGTGGTAGTGGTAAAGTAAAAAACAAATCAAATATATGATTTGATATTAATTTAATTTGTTTAATAAATTAAAGAATGTTTTTAATAGTGTATTCTATTTTTACGACATACAGGTGTAATATTTATTTATTTTATAATACAACAGCCAGATTAGTTACGTTAAAGTTAACATTAACATTGGTTATAAATGCTAAGAACGTCACATAATTAAACCTAATAATAAATAGTATATAGCAATAGCCTCTTTTATTAATTTAATCAATTTCTAATTATGTTTTTATCCAATGAGATTAGGACTTAGGAGTGAGATACAAAACAATTTTTCAAAACACTAATTTGATAAATAATTTTCTAACAACACTATTTTAATAAATAGTTTCTTTCATGAACATCATTTTGAAAAGAAAAAAAAACTCATGACGAGAGCGGGTTGAGTTTTATTTTTCTTAGGTAAAATCAATTTTGCCTTCAGCATTCAGTGCTTCAGTTAGTTGTAAAAGTTCACTTGTTAGGGCGATTGATAGGATGCATGTTCAGCACATGAAATGTTCAAGAGCTGCAATTGGTGATGATGTAGTTGACATGACAAATGTCGTCTTCAATCAAGAGATTTTGTTAAACAGATGGCATCTGAAAAATAAAAATGATTTACAAGTGCTATGCCATTAATTGAGATATCATCTACTGATAGTATAAATGATAGTTTTACGCTATTGAATATTTATGATATTTCAAAATTGGATTTAAATACATATGTGGTATAAAGACCCATATATATCGAGGTACTATTTTTCGATAGCTTTTGTATTTTTTTCTCTACTCTAAATCATAGAAGGTAGAACAACTAAGTTGACCTTCATGGCTTATATCTCTAATATTAATTATTCAAATTCTACCAATACTAAGCTGACCTTCATGGTTTTATTCTTTTATCTCTAATATTAATTATTCAAATTCTACCAATACTAAGTTGACTTCATGTATACATGTTTGAGAATTAAAAAATACCTTAATTTGTGTTTGCATCATAGGTGCGAGAAGATGTACTAAATATAATCGAGCATGCTTAGGTACTTGATTCTACCAATACTAAGTTGACATCTTCTTAGGTGTCAATTATCAACCTTTTTCAATGTTTAAGAAAGTATATAAAATTTATCCATTTTTGTATTAATGTTTCATCAATCTCATATTACATATAATCCATATTCTTATTTTATTTTATTTTTTTACCGTTACGCGTAGGCATCCATACTAATGAAGGCAAGTCAACCTAACAAAAATACTATATAATATATCACGAGTAGAATGATAAACTAACAAAATATGAGTACATCGATGTATATTGTTGTTGTCGTCGCATCACGCGAGTTTTCTACTAGTGCATTAAAGATATTATTGATTTGTGATATTTACGATAAAAGATAATTAAGGATAAAATGTGAAAATTAAGTAAATAATACCACTTAAATCAATCATTTAATTTTGAGACAAACTATGTAATCGAAACACTAAGATTAGGTTTGGGAAAGGGAAGTGATTAGAAGATGAACGAGTCAAATAAGTTGAAAGACACAAACTTCCTAATACAAACATCCTTTTTTATCGTTTTACCCAAAAATTTGGATCATTATTCGGGTAAATTGTTTAAGTATTATAAAGAAATAAAAAAATGTCCAAGGAAAAATGTTTATCGGCCAAAAACAATCTTTCTAGCATATCAAACCTGATTTTTTAACTAGTTCCCCAACAAGTCCGATTTAATACCTATAACCACATGAGAAATTAAAAAAAAAAGAAAAAAAGAGAAAAAAGAAAAGAGGAACACATTTTCTTTTGCACATACGTGAATCCATTTACACAAAATCAAAAATTGTCGCTTGGTAGTAGTTATATCCTGATACAACATAATATATTGGTTCCTCACCAACCGCCCATTGACCCCATAACTGCTACGCTAATATATTATTACTTTTATGATTATTATATTTGTAATTAGATTAAGTTATATCACAATATATTTATCACAATAGAATAATATATTTAAGTTATACCGCCTTCATGAGATGAATAATATACGTTAATGGAATGAACGTAAGAATGAAATGAATGAGGGAATGCAATGGATGAGAATAATATATGTTAATGGAATGAACGTAGGAATGAAATGAATGAGGGAATGCAATGGACGAGAGAATGAAATAAATCATTACATTCAATTGTCCCGTTTGGTTACTCTTTAATAGTAAATGAATCATTATCTTGTGTTGTTTGTTAGGTATGAAAAAACGAAGCAATGAAATGTAAAAGTAGTTATGATGGTGATGACGGACGGTGGTGGTGGCCATTGGTGGTTTCCGGCAGCGGTGGTGGCCCGAGGGTGATTTGCGGCGGTGGTGGTGGCCCAAGGGTGGTTTCTGACGGTGGTGGTGGCCCGAGGGTGGTTCCGACGACGGTGGTGGCCGGTGGTAGCTGGCGGTGGTTTTCAGCGGCGGTGGTTTCCGGAGGCGGTGAATTCCGGCGACGTTGGTTTCCAGCGGCGGTGGTGGCCTTCGGTGGTTTATCGCGGTGGTTCCTGGTGGCGGCGGTGGCCGGCGGGGGTTTCTGGCGGCGATAGCAGTGGTTTTCGGAGACGGTGGTAGCCGGCGGTTGGCAGTGCCGCTGCTGGCCGTTGGTGGGTATCGTCGCGGTTGGTCGGTGGTGGGAGACACCACTGGTGGCCGGTGGTTGTCGGCGATGGTGGTGGTCGATGGTGGTTGTGGTGGTCGTGCCTGGTGGTGGTTGTCGGTGACAAACGATCTTGGTGGCAGTGGTGGTTGTTGTGGTGGGTGAGTGAGTGGTGATGGTGACTAATGATGGAAGAAGGGATGTAATGAAAAAAAAAAGGGGGTGAATGGAATGAATATGAGGGAATTAAATCAACTATGTAATGGCTTATTATATTATCTTCATCAACCAAACATGTCTTTATTCATTCATACTCAATAGTTTATTTCATTCCGTCCCTCATTCCTGCGTACCAAACACTACTTATGTGTCTATGAGACGACTAAAAGGAAGGAATAATAATCGCCGATTTTCATGTTACAAATTAAAGTTTTAGTTATATATTAACTATGTATGGAAATGTTATTATACAAAGTGCAAAAAAACGTGCGAAGTATACGAATTTATCATGGCGTGACACGTGTCTTTTGGCAGAGTTCGTCCGATCCACACTTAAGCATATAAGGTGAATAATTACGCAAGTTATATATTCATTATTACGCAAGTTGTAACTATAATTTCTCAAGTTAAAATTACTTAAGTTATAAATAACAATTACGCAAGTTATAGTTATATTTACGCAATTTATATGACGTTTTTTAAAAATGTTGATTTTTTTCTAAAAAATATAGCAAAACTACACTCATATTAAAGAGAACAAAATGGTCAATTTTATGGTGTAATTTTTTTTTAAAAAATAATATTGTATAAAAAAGTTATATGCGTTTAAAAAAATGAAAAGAATTAAAAAAAATCAATAATTATTATCAGTTCGTAAATTTCGCATAAATTCATAAACTTTTCCTAACTATTTATTACTTGGTACAATTTATTGATTGAAAAATTCAATTATGTTCAAATCTTTTTAAAAGTGTCATATAATATTATAATTATAATTGTATCCTTCACCATTCATTATTTATTTATGTTGTTATTATTACTATCTTATAATTATAATTAAAATTATAATGATATCATAAATAAAGGATGGAGAAGGATAGATTCATAGAACTATCTCTATTGTAATCCCAACTCACAAAGTGAAAGTGACCCTTCACAAGGTGAGAAGTCAAAACAAAAAAATTCAACAAACAAATTTAAAGGAAACATAGTAAAAACATCATGCCATACGTAACGACTTTTAACTTTTATATAATTTTACTATCCAAGAAATTAGAAACATAAAACCTAAAAAGTCAAAGGATTAACACATTATTCTATTAAATTGGACATAGTGGTGTCCCAAGGGGCGCCAAAATTGTTGATGTGAACACAATTGAAGCGTTAAAACCACTACATCGTAGTTAAATGTGTGCTTTTGTAATGCCAGCCTCTCGGGGCGCACCCTGGGGAGCGTTACGCATCGGATATACAGAACACATATTAACCATAGGGTTTACAGTAGAAGTCTAACTTTGATTAACATCATAGCATACTGTATATCTGGCATACTAGATAATACATTACATCAATTTAACCTGAGATCCAAATCTTCAATTACCGCTCTAGACCTCTATTTTCTCATAAGCTAGCTCGTAATCTTCACGTACTGCAATCATTTGACACCTAGGATGTGTGTCCAAAAAAAAGATTTGGGACTCAGTATAAAACTTGAAAGTTCATGAACATAGCATTTTTCAAAATTCAAAACATATTTAATATTGACTATTGCATCAAGCAGATACAGCCATGACAAACAGATAGGAATAGAGTAAGCATAATATAAATTCACATAACCAGGCTATGTATACAAACTCCACTGGCTAAAGTAGAATCATACAAGCAGCTCTCAAGCATCCTATCAAACATTACCACATATCACGGATGCTATTGATAGTCAATTCTTCAACTATTACCGGTTATCAAAACATCACATCCCATTTTAGAAAATAGTTCTAAGTAACTTACCTGTTTAGTAGTTGCCTAACAGTTGATAACCTTTCCTAGTATAATCTGGTAATATCTCCAGGTCATGATACAGTTTAAATAATCCTAGGTTAGGTAATGGTAGGGGTGTGCAAGAAACCGAAATAACCTAACCGCAACCGAAATAACCGACGCAACCAAACCGAAAAAACCGAAACCAATAAGAAACCGATGGTTTGGTTTGATGATTTTTTAAAAACCGATTTTTTCGATTCGGTTTTGCTTGTAACAGAAACCGAAAAAACCGAACCGAAACCATAAAACCAAACTTGTAAATTTAGAGGTGTATTTATATACTTATAAACATGACAAGCTTATAAATTACTTATTTAACCTATACTATCTAAAATAGATAGATATTTAGATTTCAAGAATAATCTTTAAACTTTTTTGTTTGGTAGATTAAATTGTTTTATTGAATATTTTGTTATTGTATTTTATTAATTGTAATTATATTTAATGTTAAGTAATTTATAAGAATATATAGATTATGTTTAAAGATTAACAAAATGATATAAGCTCAAAGTTTCTAGCTTAAATTCGTTACTTTGGCCCAATTAAAAAAAAAACTTGAAGCTAAAAAACAAAAACAAAAAACTGAAACTGAACGAAAATTGAAGTGAAAAACCGAAAACCAAAAACCGAAAAAACCGAAACCGAACGGTTTTAAAAACCTAGAAACCAAAATATCGGTTTTTGGTTTTGGTTTTAGGCAAAAACCGAACCAAACCGACCATGCACACCCCTAAGTAATTGTACAACTAACTAGTTGTTGTAATGGTTGGATATTGGTTTACCCTACCTTGTTTAAGCATGATGCTTAACTAAGGCTAGGCTACCTAATACCCACCCGTAACAATAAAACTAACGCCTAAAAATAATAATACCAATAATACTAAAACTACTCCTAATAATAATAATAGTCTAAAATAAATAATAATTAACTTAACATAAACTTAAACAAGAACATACCTTAAAACTATCTACGGTAATTTGATGTAGAGTCTCCCTACTCGCGCTCCTACCGAGCTCCAAAAACGACTAATAACAATACGTAATAAGGTTCGATTACTCGGGATTCTCCTAATACTAGAGCGTTTCCAAAAAAACTTATAATCTAAATTCAAACTTATAATCTAAATTCAAACTTAAGATATTTATTTATAAGAAAAGAATGAAAAAGAAAAGCAGACGGAAAGTGGGATGCAAAATGAAACGCCTGTGTGCTTGCTTTGTTTACTTCTTCTTCCCCATGTTTTTTTAACATCATTATTATTATATAATTATAATTAATTTAGCTGCTTACTTCGTTTTTCTCTTATAACTTTTTAAATATAACGTCTTATAAAATTTCAAATATGCCGTTGAGACAAGTTTATTTTTCTCTACGAGTCAACTCAAGTTTCGTTAAAAACGAAGCACGTTTAAATATAATATATTATTATATTTATATATATTTAAACGACACTAAAACTTGTCTAAAACTTTAAATTTAAAATAGTCATTTCACTCATTACTTACTCGTTTAAAAATATACAAGATTTAAAGTTCGCATTTCTTTTATTTTAATTATTACATCGACCCTGGAAACCCGGGATGTTACAACTTTAAACTTATTTTTAATCAAACTTTTAACTGAAGTTAAAAAAGATGAATACATTTATTTTTTCTCACTTTTAATAATATTTAACTAAAAATGGACTTTAAAATTTAAGCTCATTACACTTGATTTAAAATGATTTTAACAAACTTACATTTTCCTAGGTGACATTATAATTAAATAAACCATTATACAGAGTCTTACACAACGATAAAAGAAAATAAAACAAAGAAAATTGTTTACGCATATGGTTTAGATAAACATGTATTTATGTTTTAGGTATCACATAATATTAAACATGTCTAATATTTATAGAATCTCTAACACTAATCTAATGCCCAAATATCCATCCCAATCATTCCAAGCTTGTCTATTGGGTTCGAGCTCATATGCTATCCCTAAACCACAACTCATTTGGACCCTAATAGTTTCAGATCAAATATCATCCGAAATAATAATATTCGGATGATATTAATTAATAATTATACCTTAACTGTATACACAGGAAAACAAAGTGTTCTAATATCAAGTACATGAATTCCTTACCAAATCCCACCCCACTCCTAGGCACCAATGACCCTATCCACCTCCTATATAAACTTAAGAACATATGATTCTTTCCATCAAAACTAAAACAAGCATGGATCAATACAAAGGTTCTGATGTAGACAAATATGGATGCTTTATGAGTGGTGAAGGTGAGAAGAACACCACATGGAAGATGGGTGCACCCCCTAACTTTGACTTGGTCAACAAACTCTTTGAAGAAGGCAGAACCAAGGTATTGAATTACTTTTGTACCCTTTCTTATTCTTGTATTGAGTAATAGCTATCATTGCTATTTTCTAGCAATGTATCCAATCCATGGGTATAACAGTAATTTTAGCGGTTACTAATTCATAGATAAACTCATCATATGTTATAGGAGCTGCAACTTTGTGATATGCAAAGAAACTATTTTCCATCTTGGTCTATATACGCCAAAAGAAATCTTAAATGATGAAATGATCATTGACAGATTATCGTAGACTGTGGTGATGCATCAATAACTTTCATCAGGTTTCCGTCATGGAGGTTTTTTTGTTGGTTGTCTGCCGATGAAGCAACCTTTAGTGATTAGTCGGTGAAGTTTTTACACACAAATTTCTCAATTAATTTCATTGATGGGTTACTAGTAGTTGGCGCAACTAATATTTTTTGTTGATCAAACTCTTGTAAATTGTAGTGACACCTTTCTATGGCCTGGAAAAACAATCACAACATGCCACATGACACTTGATGCAAAACTTGCAAAGATTTGTGTCCATTGACGCAAATAAAAGGTTTGCCGTTAATCAAACGTCGCCCTAAACGATCTTCACAAATGCCCAATTTTTGTGTCGATTGGCACAAAGCTTTAAGCTTTTTGTGCTATGAACATAAAATTTCATAAGACACGTGACCCTTTTATTCTTCAAATATAAACATTTGCAACTATCAATTTGAAAAGAAAAAAAATATTTATGTAAACAAAATTTGGATTTGGTGAAATACCTATTTGCTTATATAGTTACATGTGTTAATTCTTCTTTAGGCTAACGGTTTGAACTTTGGATATATGGTAAGACATGGCCCACAGGTTAGTGAAAACATGGGAAATGGAATTGGTCTACAAAATGAAACATGAAGATTTCAAAACAACTGATGTCACAAAGTTGATAGTTTCTGTTAATGGTAAACACATTTTTTTTTTAATTTTAACTTTTGTTGTTTTTTTGATCAAACTGTTGATATCCTAAGAACCCATGCTTTTCAGGTTGGAAACCTTTGACATCGAAAGGTGTTGCTAAGATCGGTGGAGTGTACAATATGTTTCTTCAACTGTCATTACCAGAAAATGCACGATTATATGACCCTAGTGAGGAGAACGCAGATACGGCTCACAAACTCTTCACCACGACATTCCCTAGAGGTTTCGCAGTGGAGATTCTTCAAGTTACTCTGGTCCTCCAGTGATCGCGTATAAATTCAGGGTACATGGAAGGACCATTCAAAGGCCATCCGCCTACCGGTGAATTGGTAGAAATGTTTGGTGTATCTACATTTGAGGTGACTAACACAAATTTGCTACCATTTTCCGACCAAAATTTATGGATTGCATATATACCCTCTCCATCTAAAAATATCATGTCCCCAAAAAACAAGTTTTAAATGCATAAGTACAATGATAGCTCTTTTAAATATGTAATTTTACAAGTTTAGAGATATGCAATATGCAACTGACCCTATTTATTAATATAATTTGCGACCATTTGTGCATAAAGCTAGTTTGTTTTAATTTTCTTAACGAATGTCGGCGACTGTTTTAACGACCGAGGAATTTATTTTTTTATCTTTTTTAAATAACTTTCAACTATACTTGTGACAATATCACTTTAGATAGCTACCGTTGAGACAATTTCATTTCGGTCACTAATCTGGTCGCTATGTTAGCTATCGTTTCTCCGGTCGCAAATTTTGGTCACTTTTATCCTTCTTTTTTTTAATCAGTGATGCCATCTTGGTGTCTTGATCTCAATAAATCATGAATGATTTGGAACCCTTTTGATAGTTGGATGAAAACTTCAAAATCGTGACCATTCAATAAATCATGTAATTGATCTCAAAAGTGTTAATTTTCGCCACTGATAAATAGCTTCTGTGGTTTGTATTTTTCCATCTTACATTAATTTTAGTAACTCGTATAATACTCTGTGAAGAAACTAAAATGTCTTATATCTTTCATGAGAGATACTTTGAATGGTCATGTTCCCAAAAGTTAGTTATCAAAATTACAGGCGATGATTGGCGAAGCTTAGTGAGCGGGTGCTTCCTTTTTTTTTTAGTCGAAGTGTTATTTTTC
Organism: Flaveria sonorensis; assembly: GCA_025506505.1. Lineage (NCBI taxonomy): Eukaryota > Viridiplantae > Streptophyta > Magnoliopsida > Asterales > Asteraceae > Flaveria > Flaveria sonorensis. The sequence continues at coordinate 45,012,187 of CM046431.1, read as the reverse complement.
GGTCTGATAGTGTAAATTTTTTTAATAAATATGGACTTTGCCACCCTCTAAAATAGTTTACTTTCGCACCCGCCCTCTATGATGTGTTCAAGCCCCTCCACTACAGATGATAGAGAATATATAATGGGTCCTAATATACGGACAACCCACTTTATAAATCGACATCCCTCTATACGTCTCGTATAGCACCATACGTGACGTATAAGGTCGAAGACACTGAAAACGAGAAAAATTTAGGCGGGGGAGAGGGGACTGTCAGAGGGATATATGCCCCATATAGCTCTATACGACCCTCGTATAGCAAATTTCGACACTGACTACGAGGAAAATTCAACGGGTTGTCAGAGTGGTTATACGTGTCATATAGGGGTATGCCCCATATAGGGCTATACGACCCACCTATAAGATGTGTATTATGCTATATGACCCGTATAAAAATCTAGGGTGTTGAGTTATAATTATGGGGCGTCTAGATAGCGAGGCCCCTGTGTAATATCATATCCTAGCAAATAATATTTGTATTTGTCGCGTGTATATTAACTAGTATTAAGCCCCCCGCGTTGCAGCGGGAGGCGTAAAACTGTGCCAAGTAGTACCAATGGCACACCACTGCTAGTGACGACCAACACCGTAAAAGCTCGTATTAAAAAATGAATAAAAAACGAAAAAAGAATAAAACCGTATAAAAAGTAGATGTAAAAACGTTAAACCATGCAAGTGAAACATAAAACAATAAGCAAGTCGATATAGGACCATCGTGTTGCGGCGGGGCCGTTAAACGAAAAAAATAAGTGTAAAAAAGTTGAACCACACATACACGCAACGGCGTGTTAACTCAAAAAATTTAGACCGAAACGTAAAATGAAAATTTTAAAAGATATAAAAAGTATTGAGATTAAAGTTGAAAGTAAAAAAAATATTATTGATAGATTGTAAAACATATAAAAGTATTGGGTAAAAAAAAATTTAAAGATTAAAAAAGAAACAAAAAGTAAGTACAAAGTATTAAAACATATTGTACAACTTATAATGCATAAGAGAGTTGATAATTCGTATATATAACTAGGTTATAGACCCGTGTATTACATGGGTTATATAACGAAATCTCATATTAACAATATCTTATTTAAAGTTATACAAAAATAAGGTCATCCAAAGCTGGACGGGAAAATGGAAAGTAAAATTAATGTGAGGATGATACGTCATTAATTGTAATTGATTATCAGGATTAAGATAATTGAACTAAATCACTATTCTTATGCATTTTCATAAACCCAAACTTACTACAACTATCCATCTTATAAAATTTTCAATAAAAGTCAATAACTTTTGTAGACATGTTTCTAAGCAAAATTCTAATCAACATGTTTCACACATAATTGAAAAAATAAACAAAATCTAAATAATCCTTCAACAATCATAAACAAAACCAAATAGAAAAGCAGACATATAAAGCAATAAGATAGACGACTACATAAATCTCGAAAATAGTATGTGATGCAAACTGAAGGAGATAACTAGCCTGTATCAGTGATTATTGGCAATTTTTGAAGAGACCGAAGATAGTAGTGGTCATGAAAGCAGTAAAATGGGCAAAAAGAAAATAGGGGCAACCTATAATCACAAAGACTGAGCAAACAAATTGAAAAACAATCACCTTAGCACACTTTTTGTTTACTTTAAGTTTTGAAAACACAACTGAGACTTTATCAGTAATTACAACATCAAGAGATGACCACTTAAACAACAAACATAAAACAACAAATATGCAATGTATATTTAGGCACACTGCATGAAAATGATAAAAGGTATGCTTGGGAACAAAAGATCCATACACTGTCATTGCAAATGGATCTGGATATTTAAATGGACACAATTGTGACACTAAATGTAAATTATTGAATGCTATAAAAAATAAAAATAAAAAAAATTGTTAACCTGCAAGTGTCTCCTCAAAACAACAATCCAATACTAACTAAAATGTGTTACACATGTAGCAACTGCGTAATCGTAAACGATCCAGTAACAATGTAGCTGTGTCAAACAACAACCAAAGAAAAAAGATGGTGTAGATTTATCATATAAGCAAAAAAGAAATCAAATTCTAATACTTACTTTGATCATCAGTGTGAAGAAAAAAGATTACCTATAATATTTTCACATCTTGTAGAATAGGAGCTTGAACTGAATCTGTTCTGCATCATTGCATCCAGCTCAAGGCCCATAAATGTAAAAAAGAATTGCAAAATTTACTTTATTGGTCATTTTAAGTTAATTGGCAAGCATCCCCAAATAGAAACCATAAACGCAGCCAAAAAAAATATGTAAACGGAAGGATTAGAAGCAAGATCCCGTCCAACGAACACCTGCAAAAATCAAACAGAAAATTTAAAGCCACAAACGATTTTAGAACCAAAACAAACCTTAAATCACTCATAGATTATTATAACAATATTAAAAAAGATTACAACTTGACTTTTCGAATCTCAAATCCATAGTTCTGATTCGTCTTCTGAAACACAAGACGCAAATTTAAGTCTAGCCCTAACTAAACCTCTCAAACAACCTGATGCGAAGTATAAATATATAAAAATTTAGCTATAAGCAATAATATGCAACACTTCGTTTCTGATTACCCATGAATGAAGCATAGTCGTGAAAGAAATGCGATAAATTACCCTCAATTGAGAAAGAAATAGGCGAAGAAGAAACAATTGAACCATTGAAGAGTTGATTACCCATGATAAATCATCATCCCAACCATCATCATCTGAGTGCCTGAGATCAACAAAGTCAAGAGAAAATCAAAATCCGACTAATAAAATACTTACTAGAAGGAACCTTTACTAAAATTCAAAGAATCAGCTGTCGAACAGACTTAATCGAGTTTTAATCGTGGGTTAACAACATTCAGAAATAATCGTTTGTGGATGGCAGAGGGATTTTGTTAGAGTAACCTACAGTTTCGATGATTGTGTTGAAAGATAGTGATAGAATATTAGAGGCGGGATGAATATTAAAGGCAAGTCAAATTATTAAATGCGCTTGAGATAAATGTAAAATGGGTGGAAAAATTGTGGTGAGAGTGTCTGTCATTATTAGAATAAATTTGATGGAAAAGCTGTTATTTAACGGTTTGCAGAAGCAACATCCAGAGGAACAAGAATGAACGTCAATTCAGTTTATCATCACACAGACGCACAGTAAACCCTCAAACCACCATCGATCTCACCATTTCTTCAACAATGGAGATTCAATCTCAATCTCACTTACTGCTCGATTTCAGACCCCCGATTTAAAATGCACTCGATCAATCTCCGATCACCACCATTTGCGTCGATTCCAATCGCTTTCAATCATGAAACATTGATCCCCGAGGGTTTCGAGCTTTTTAGGTTATTGTTCTTCGGTTCACTTCTGATTTCGCAAGGAGGAGCCGGTGATTGCGGTGGTGGTGGTATGGATTTGTCGAAGGTCGGTGAGAAGCTTCTCAGTTCAGTCCGTTCCGCCAGATCCATTGGCTTTCTTCCTTCGACGTCTGATCGTCCCGAGGTGATTGAAATGTTGTAGTGCTTATTTATACCCGTTTGTTACGTAACGTGTTTGCAGATCTCTCGTTTGATATATGTTTATGTGGAAAGTAGCTCAATGTAATTGTTTTTGATGGCTGTTTAGTGTGGTATATGTAAGGTTTTTGAGTTATATTGCATTCGTTGTTGATCGATTATCTTGCCACGCTTGAAATAGTGAATTTTAATGTTTGTATTTGTAAATATAGATAACATCCTTAGTTAGTGAATCCTATGAATTTTATTTGGTAGGTCAATTCTATGTAGTTATGAACAATGGAGATGGAAACTATAATGGGCATATACGTTCATGTAATTATACAACTTCGGTTGGCAAGACATGTAACAGAGAAAGAGGTAAATCACTATAGAGTGGAGTGTTATGGGGAATGCTAGATGTTAGAATGTAAAAGTTATGTGATTAGTTTGAAGAGACTGTATTGTAGTTATACCTTATAATGTTGTAACATACAATGGGTTAATAAGGAAAATCAAATACGCTTCAAACATGCATTGAGTGTGTAGAGCCATAGAGAGTTAGAAACTCCTTTTGATGAACAAAAAATGTAGAAGGATTGAAAATACTAATTGCTGTAACCTTGTATTTAAAGCCTTTGCAGTTTTAGTGACTTCCCCCTCTTCAGGTTAAGTCTAGATAGTGGACATGTCTAAAACTTTAGGTTATTAAAATAGTTACTTGATAAATAATTTATGATGACAGTTGATGGTTAGTAGACCTTTACAATATGATTATATGGAAATCATTTCTTGCAGATTCCAGCACGGGCTGCAAATGCAGCAACAATAGCTCGTGCACTTGCTTCACTCCCTCCAAATCATAGGCAAAGTCTCTCTTCAAGTTCTGAAGAACTGAGTTCAATATATGGAAGCACATCTCGAGGTCAAGTAGTAGAGGAGCTTGAAGAAGAATTTTATGAAGAGGTTTAACGTTTTTGGGATTTGTAAATTTGCATTTTCTGAAATATAATACCTTTTTCTATACTGAAAAGTTAGCTTTGTAGTTTTGGTTATGATGTACACCCAATTCATCTATCTCTGTAGTGTTTAGTGTAAAATCGTCCCCAGCACACCCAAGCTATTTGTATAAAAAGGTTATTATTATTTGATTATTTCTATTTTTTTTATATGTGTTTGTTTATTACTCGTTCGTTTATCTTTATGTTTGGGGTCAGGGAGGGAGGAGCACCAAACTATAAATTAATTTTTGACTTGTGCTTATTAGACGAGCATGCGAGCCAAAGCGTTATCCTATATTATATATGTTAGGCGTCTACTAAGAGCTGCTGAATTTATGTGATTTTAGATGTTTGATCCTGTTCGGCACACTTTGGAGAATCTTTCATCTGAAGAAAACGAGCTCACATATTTTGAAGGGAAGGTAAATATCTGAGAGTTGTCAAGGTTTCAGTCATTCTTGGTCCTTATCACATTCTTTCTAGAGATTTTGGAACTTCCCCAATTTTGTCATTCATCTGACAAGGTGCATGTATATGACGTCTGATTGTAATTTTCACATTGTAAAAAAATATTGCTTGGTTAGTATAATTACTAATATCACCTGAACACAATCTAATATTTGAGAGAAAGGGTTTTGAGGGTCTGTTTAATAGTTCAATGTGCAAATTGATTTTTTTACTTCTCCATGCATCTTTATTCTGTTGATGTTTATAATTTGAAAATGGATTTGTTGTTTACAGGCTGCTCTTCGGTTATTACAGCTGGATAAAGTAACAGAAATTTTGTCTCACCAAGTAATGGATCACCATGAAGTAATGGGTAAGATTAAATTTCACCTTCCATGGTTTATATAACATTTATATGTTATTATTTATTATCTACCTGCATAATGACACACATAATATACAACCTTTAAAGTTCTTGCAAGTTGCAACATTCTGGTAGCAATATCTTTCACATGCTCTCTCATAGATCAAAAGGAGGTGCTAATAGTTTTTCTTTCTTTCTTTCTTTTTTTTTTTCTTTTTGTTTTAATACAGTGAAAGGGATGCATTTGGTAATGGAGCTGGAAAAAGACATGAAGATTGCAAACATCATTTGCATGGTAAGCAGGTGATGATGTTCACATTTATCTGCAATAATATAAAGTCTGGAATACGTCTATCAATAAAATAATGTATGTGATTAAGGTGGGTTTTTTTAACTCAAAAATCATCATTGAGGTACTCTTGTACTTGCAGAATGGACGAAGGCACTTAACTTCTTCAAGGAATGAGGTATCAAGGGATCTTATTGTAAACACAAATTCTAGAAGGAAACAAGCTCTTCTGGTATTGCCCATCATATAAGACCCTTAACAAATTTATTTTTCATTATATGAATCAACATACCTGTGGTGTTGATTTAAGCTAGATTTTGGTGAAAGTGATGAAGTAGTATGCATCTTAGATTGTTCTAGGCGGTTCCTAGGTCTATGCATTGTGTTAGTTATTGAGCAGAAAGTTCAAAAAGCAAAAGACGTTATCTGGTTTATTTGAGTCAATTTCTCTTAAACATTCCTTTGAATCTAACCATATTGACCGTCTAGTAGTTTGATTTTTGAATATCTTTGAGGTGAAATTTTATATGAATATACATTCAATTAACTGATATTAGCATAGCTGTAAATGGATTTTTTTAAGATGACTAACTGTAGATTCACATCCTACAAAATTGCAGGACATACTCCCAGTATTAGCAGAGCTTCGTCATGCACAAGACATGCAAGCAGCGCTTGAAACCCATGTCACTGAAGGGAACTTTTTTAAGGTCTGAACCTGATTTATATATTTCTCCATTTTATTTAAATTTTTTTCTTGGTGTCAGATATATTTATATTTATATTTATATTTATATTTATATTTATATTTATATTTATATTTATATTTTTACTTCTATCCAAGACTGCAGCTTTATGCTAGACTGGTTCACTGTACAGGCATTCCAGGTCTTGCCCGAGTATCTTCAGCTCCTGGATGGTTTCTCAGAGCTTCTGGTCATACAAGAGATGAGCCGTGGTGTGGAGGTAAGAATTTAAAGCAATTGAAAATTAATAAATTTTTCAAGAACTAAGTTTATTTCTAGAAGGATTGCATGCCATATAAAGTTTAAAATATCAGATTTAAAAAAAAAAGGAAGAGATAATCTTAGAGTAATAGCTCCTCCACGGGTTACATGAAAATGGTTGCCTTCGTGCAAAGTGAACTAACATAAGTGCAAATATATTGAAATTACTATTTCATGAAAATAGACAAATAAATACTGCAAGTCAACCTAAGTTCAATTTTTAATCCAAGGAAGAAAAGTAGAAAGTTTAGAATAAGATGTGGAGTTGTGTTTATTTGTGATGAGGTAATCATTAGGTCAACCATATTCATGAAGTTTGATAGTGAAAGGTAATAATGAATATACTTGAGGGGTTCCCGTGCAATACAAAAGATAATTACCTAACTTCACACTTCGCTTATGTAATCGGTTCAACACTTCGCTTATGTAATCTGTTCGACGCGACTATTATCCCCTCACTTCCCATATTAACCAGATCATATACAAAGTAGCATTGGAAGGCATAGATTAATTGGACATGATGAAATAGTATTTGACGGCCTAGATTAAGACTGAACTCTTAGATTTGATCGGTATGAAAGTGACCTAAATGCTTATAGTTTTGTATTGATATTACAGAAATTACACTTGTTGAAAGTTCAGCACTAGTTTAAAAACAAAGAACATATGATTACAGTGTTGTCTATGTAGATCTGGCTGGGAAAAGCTCTACAGAAATTGGATTCTCTTTTACTGGGAGTGTGCAGAGGCTTCAAAGAAACAAGCTTCTTAACTGTGAGAATATAATTTATCATTGGTGTTTCCTTATCTTTTCTGAGTCCAAATGATAACTGAATTCCTTTAATGGTCATATATGATATACTGACTTTTTATACATGGAGATATTTTGTAATTCATATGGTGTTCCTGCAACAGCTACCAATTTGAAGTGTTTGGTTTTGTGCTTGTCATTTTATATTGGTCTGTACTACTATATTCATGGATCACAAATAACTTTTCCTTCCGTAGTTAAAATTGTGATTATATAACCAGCTCGTGCTTGGTACTGATTGTTCTTCAATTTATATGCTTTTTGGCACATGTTGTGATATTTACAGGTGGTTGATGCTTATGCATTAATTGGTGATGTTTCTGGTCTTGCTGAAAAGATACAAAGCTTCTTTATGCAAGAAGTTATATCTGAAACCCAAGTGGTGCTCAAGAATATTATGCTACAGGTATATATGTTTATTAGTACACGCATAAAAAGTAGTATTAAAGTTGGTTATTTGATTTTTGATTATTCAGTTTCACATTATTGGTTTCAGAGTGCACATCAAAACACCCTTAATACCTATAACCATCTCATTTTTATTAGCTAACACTGCAATGATGACCGTGGCAGGATCTAGAAGTTGCTGAAGTTCAAGACACTAGGTATCATCGCTGCGCATCTGTAACCAGTTGTTTGATATAATTAATGCTTTCTTTGTATTTCAGTTTGTTATTAAGCTCTGTCTGTGGTTGCATATTAGGCTTACATATAGTGATCTATGTACACGGGTACCTGAATCCAAGTTTAGAGAGTGTTTGTTGGCAACACTAGCTGTCCTCTTCAACTTGATGTGCTCATATCATGCAATCATGAATTTTAATTCAGATCATAAGGTATATTTTATAAATTTATCACTTTCTTGGTTTACCTTTTTTTTCAAGTTCTTATTGCTCTTATCCACTTCAAAATTCTCTTAGATGCATTAGTGTGGTGGTTTCAGTGATTAATTGACTGATTCTTTGAAATTAGAGGTTGCATTAGCCATTTATTTATGAATGAGAGGATTTGGGTTGTTTTTTATTTCAAATGGGTTAAATCAAGAAATTTAGATAAAAGGGTAACAAGTCAGACAGGTTGAAAGCCTAAAATTTTGTTTTAGTTCATACAACCTCATAAAATGTTTCATAAAAAGATTTAGAGAATTGTTGTGTAAACATTGTTTTAGATCATAAGAAATGGACAAAGGTGTTGGCGGATCAAGATGACCCAACTCGTTTGACCCTAAGTATAAATAGCCCATTTCAATCCAAACCTGTTTTGACCAGTTACCCAACCCAATTGGCCAGTCCATCTTTTCGATGTAACAGTTTCCCATAGAGATTACAAGGTCTCTTCTATTTCTGTCACAGGTTGCTTTGGGCCATTTATCACCTACTATGCAGGAAGAATATGAAGGCACTGTTTCGTCTAAGAATGTCCATCATGCTGACTCATCATCACAAAACCGTTCGAATCAAAAGGCCGAAAACGGTTCTCCTTCTGAACCCATGGGCCAAGGGCCCAATTTAGCTTCAGCAGAAGTACCTACAACATCAGCCACCACATTTTCTGATCCTTCTGGTTCAGAACTGAGAGATGATGGGAGTGGGGCTTCAAGCAGTGGGTCCTCTTGGTTTCAGCTTAGAAGTGATGCAACAACATTTGTTTCGCAAACATTGAAAAGGGGTCGTAGGAATCTTTGGCAACTTGCAACAAGCCGTCTTTCAGTATTGCTTTCGTCTGATGCTGTTGGTTCTACTAGCATTCATCAGTTTTTAAAAATTTATGAAGATCTTAATATTTTCATCTTAGCTGGTGAAGCTTTCTGTGGGGCTGAAGCTGTTGAATTTAGGCTGAGAGTGAAAGCTATTTGTGAAAATTACTATGCATCCTTCCACCGCCAAAATATATATGTAAGCTGATATATTCATTTTGACATATCATCTTATCATGTCATGAAATAAACAAGAGATGATGGATATTGCATTCATTTGCTTTTTCAGTTATTTCTTCATGGTCTCTCTGAAAAAATAATGACAGGATATTGAATCTTAAGCTGAAGTAAATGGACTAAATGAACTATAGGAAACTCTTTAAAATTTAGATAGGTTATATTAAAATAGAATTATCAAGGTGAAGACCAGTTTTGTTAATGGAGAATTTTATCAAGTTTTGTTATTACTATTCAATTGGAAGTTACCTTCATAATAAAAAACTGAGTTTAGCAATCAATCTTTTGTAGTTTACAAGGAGTTCATCATATATTTTTGGTCTCTTTAAGGTGGCAAGTTCAACCTGACCATCTTGCCACCTATAGTCTAATGTTGCATATTAGTTTTGCTAAAGCGTGTGAATACTATATTTCAGGCTCTAAAAATGGTTTTGGAAAAAGAGACTTGGTTCACAATTCCACCAGAGAGCATCCAGGTAGCTAGTTTTGCAGGCCTTGTTGGTGATGGGGCTGCAACGATTATTCAGTCTGCTTCAAGAGAGTTCCAGTCTCAAAAATCAGCAGATGTGATGAAAATCAGCCCCAAACAGACTGGATTTTCCCATTGGATTAATAGTGGAAATCCATTTTGTTCAAAAATTGCTTCCAAGGAATTTGATGATCCTTCTACATATGAAGAAACCAATGAGAATGTCAATAAGGCGTCTCACAAAAACAACTCATCACTTAATAGTGTTGAAAATCATGGCAATGGCCTTGATGATCCTGAAGATGAAAACGAAGATCTTCTTGCAGATTTCATTGATGAGGACAGCCAATTACCAAGCCGGATTTCTCGGCCCAGCCATTCAAGAAATCACTCTTCAACTTGGAGTATTGAAGAGATGGAAGCACACACAGGATCTTCAATATGTGTCCTGAGGTTAATTATACATCCAGACTCATTGATACGGGCAGATTCAGTAACGGATCAGTATGGGTCTGGGCTGATATAGGTTATGTTTATAAGGGACTGAAGTGGGCCGACACTTTTTTGTCCACTTTTTTAAAAACTTTCTATAAACAATTTATACATCAACATGATTACAAAGCATTTTTGTTACAATAATAATTTAACTCTAAATAAAACAATTTAGAAGCTTGTATGCAATGAAAGTAGACTCTGGGTGACTCTCAACACGTTTGGCCCATTCCTCTTTTGGTGAACATTTTTAATTGACCTGTTCAAGATAAAGACTCAACCCACGTCTCATAAGGAAATGGATTGAAATTTTCACCTCTAATGCCAAGTATTATTAGTACACTTTACTAAATGTTATTTATATGCAATAGGCTGATGGATAAATATGCGAGGCTAATGCAAAGACTAGACATTATTAGCATTGAGTTTGTAAAGGTATGTGAAATAATAATATGTTTTCATGTCTGTCTTTTATCAAATTTATTTTCTTACTACCGTGCTAAATAATTCTTACAGGGTATATGCCAATTTTTTGGGATATTTTTTTATTTTGTTTTTGAAAGCTTTGGTCAACAGAACACCAATCCTGGTGGTAAAGGATTGAACGATGCTCGTGGTCGTGAGTATTCTCTAGTAACTCTATGATTAATTTTCTCTTTCTTTACTTTTGATAGAAGGTTTGGGAATGAGGAATGGAAATGAAAATGATATGGTGTTTGGTCTGAGGGTACATTTTTTATAAATTCAGAATCATATCCTACAATTTGGGATTCTCCATACCTGTAAGAAGGTGTGGGTTTAAAAATCAATTTCTTTTCCCATTACTATTCTCATTCCACCCTACTATTAAGGCCATTCCCATATTCCTCACTGCAAACCAAATGCCACCAAAGATCTATGCTTCTTGTGTATATGAATTTACTTTGTGGTGCTCAGATCAGCTGAAAACAGCCTTATCCAGAATAAGGAGGGATTGTGGTGAGTGGGTCAAATCCCCATCTCCTTTTTCTTCATCTTCATCGACACCCTTGAATATGCCGTTATCTCATATTGACAATGGGCCAAACAATATGCCCAATTCAAATCTTAGTCATGTGACCAGCACCTCCTTTGGCCTCAAGGTGTATTGTTGTATGCCATTTTCATTTGGTGAATCATCTTCATTTTTTTATATGTTTAACCGAAGCATTGCATTTCTTTATAGCAATGTGAAACATAATAGATAATTTCAAAAGCACTTAATATTTATATGGTTATGACACAGGAAAGATGTACAGGAGCTGACACTATATCTCTTGTTGCACGGTTATTGCATTATTTTAAGGCGCGTCTTCATTCAATTCTTCTGCCAAATAATGCAGCAATTGTGGAAGACTTCTGTGTGCATTTGGTACACTTCAACTTATTAAATTCCCACGGAATTAAAGATTCATGATAGCTTTTAATTTATCTGTTTTAAGTAAAGCTGTCAACCTTTTAACTATATTTGTCATTGGTCAAGTATGAAACTTTAGTTGCAATAGGAAAAAGAACAAAACACAAACTTTATTTTCTTAAATTTTTTGTCTTCTGTGTTGGGTTGATGAACTGACTGGTTATAACCATCACATGGATGCCTGTTTCTACTTGGTTTTTGTTTCTTTTTTAAATTTCCAATTTCAGGTCTATTTGATGTGATAACTATTTTTCAACTTTTATCAGGTTAGTTCAGTCCCAGATCTTGTGGAGCAAGTTCATAGAACAACTGCAAGATTACTTCTTCATATTAGCGGGTGAGACACAAATGTGAACCAATTGAATGCTATTTGATTGTTGATAAGATTAATCATTCTGTCATTTGGTTTTCCAGAAAGAAGTTCATAATTATATGAGAGCACCGAGACTCCTTTTTTAATGCTGCAGAACATTATTCCTTGGGTGTTGTCATTCATGTCTTTTGTCACTCAGACATCTTACATTTGTCGTTCTCATAGAACAATGATCGTAAAATGGGCAGGTTGGGTAGCGTGTCAAAATGGCTGGTTGGTTTTTGTCTACCCAAAACACTTCTTGTCCAAAAATTTAACTTTTAGGTAAAAATCCGAAGTTTTAGTTCTTTTGTAAAATAATTAGAGTCAGATTATTTTTAGAAAAGTTGTTTAGAAGGTTTAATGCATGAAAATGCACTTTAGGTAACTTTTTGACGCATTACCTTGTGTACTTTTAAACTAATTTTTTCTAAGTTGCACTTTCATAACCCTATTTGACCCATCCATAAATAACGGGTCAGATAATCAGGATCACTTGGCAGGTATGCTGATCGAATTGCCAATGCTAAATGGGAAGTTAAAGAGTTAGGAATGGAACATAACGGGTAATTATGATTTGCATCTACATTGTTAAGAATATCAAATGTTATTCTATATATATACTACTTTGCTAAAGTTGTTGTAAATTGATTAAGAGACAAATGATGGACTAATTTTTTAACAACCCTTCTTTTCTTACTTCTCCATGGTTCATAGGTATGTTGATCTATTGTTGGGAGAATTTAAGCACTACAAGACGAGGCTTGCTAATGGAGGCATCCGAACTGAGGTAAAAGTCCAGGATCTTGTTTTCTTCCTTACTTTTTTTTTCTAAATAATTAATTTATTAGATCAATTTTTATTAGAATCTATTTCTGCAAACTCAGGTGCAAGATACACTAACAGGGTATGGTCTTGAAAATCTTTCGGAAACCATTGTCGAAGGCTTATCACGAGTGAAGAGGTGTACCGATGAGGGTCGAGCTCTAATGTCCTTGGATTTTCAGGTTCGCCGAAATTACAACTGCATTGATTAGGCTTTGGAGATGGACACAAGGGTGGGTTGGGGGTTGGTGGTTGGTTTGGGTCCAAATGGGTAAATTTTACTAGTTGGGTTGGGTTGACCCGAAACAATTTTGTCAATTCATTTTAAAATTCTTTATAACTACATTGCATTTTAAGTATTTGATTACAAATAATATTTTGTTTGCAAAAATAATATAATAAATAAAGCTTTTTAGTGGCTTGTATGCGATAGCAATTCAATTTGGGTGATTTTCTACGCGTTTGAGCTTTTATTCTTTTTAGCTAAACTTTGAAAATTTTCATTTGACCCGTTAGAAAACATTACTCATATTAACCCAGACAAAAGTTATGGATCAAAATTGTCACCTCTAACTATGCTTGCTGATTTTGTTTCTGTATTTTTGTATTTGGTATGTTAAAAATGACGATTTTTTATGTTGATTTAGGTTTTGATAACTGGCCTTCAGCATTTTCTGACTATTAATGTTAAGCCAAAATTACTGCGAGTTGAAACTTTTATAAAGGTAACCAACCATAGACTAATTTACATAACACTTAGCAGTCTTGAGCACTCATTTCTTATTAGTTTTTATAAAATACGTTTTGTTTCATAGGAGTAATTTGTTGTTCTTTAACAGGCATTTTATCTCCCAGAAACCGAATATGTTCACTGGGCTCGTGCTCATCCCGTAAGATAATTTCTTTTCTTGCTTATACTTTTACTTGCTGCACTCTTCATGCTATAACACTATGACACTATCAAAAAAATTATACTTTATTTACATAAATGAACTGAGGAACGTTCAATAGCCCAACTAGGACTAGAATTTTTAAACTCAGGTCATAATAGATATTTTTTTCTTTCACATTCACTTTAACTACTGTACGACGACAATTTGAAACCCCTCTGGTTCCACTCATGAAGGAAAAGATATTCTGTTCCAATAGATCTACGGGGCATGTTCAATACATAATTAACTTTAAGTATAGACCCACGAGAGTGGCAATAAGCACTTGGTATAGCTCTGATTAGATGTAGTGAAGGCAGTAATAGAGGCGGTTTATGTGGTTACATAACAACTTTATGTTTACATTTTTAAATAATAGGTACAAGTGTTTATGTAATTCTCATAGTTCTCTACTTATAATTGGTTTTCTGTTACATAGTAGTATTATGATTATACAAATCATGCTACTTTTTACATTTCAGGAGTACACAAAAAGCCAGATGACGGGGCTAATCAACCTTGTGGCCACCATGAGAGGTTGGAAAAGGAAAACCAAACAGGAAGTGCTAGAAAAAATAGAGTCAGCATCAACTCTATAGTTTTGTTTTTTAACTACAATTTACCTGGTCATCGGTACTTTTCAACGCTCGAGCCTGTGAAATCATAGGCCGTACCCGGCTTCATATTGAGGTTAGCACGTTTTGTTTTTGTTTTCATTTGTAATCTATTTTTGTTGTGTGATTGTTTTAGTTAGAAAAAACAAATTCAGTTAAGAATATTTTGACGTTTTGTCCGTACTAAACATTATTTAAATTATGAAATTAAGAGTTAAATTGCCATTTGAAGCATTTTATTTTTTTGGTGTGTGGGTGTATTCCCATTGGCAACATATTACTTTTTTTTTCATTGCCTATAATCTCATCAAGTTTCATAAATATTACGTGTGCACGGACGTCTAGCACGGTTGGTAAGGACTAGCTAGGTTAAGCAGTGTTATGTGAAAAATTAAGCAGATCTAGCAGTTTAAATCACACGCCTAACAAATTTAAATATTGTGCAATACTCATTAACTTCTGTGTCTTGGGCTAAGGTACCTTAGCGTAGGCTAGTTAAAGAATACAGTAATACTTGTTTTTCCATAAATTTTATATCATTCAAAAGTAAAGTTTTTGGGTGTGCACCTAGCACAACCTCGGGATCCTGAAGGTTGGGTGTGGTTTACCTCCCGTATTGTCGTGTCACACCATATCTTCATCTCACATGTTCCTACTTTATCTCCATCACGCATACAAATATACAATCCCGTGTTCCTGCATTTTTAGACGGGCGTATTCGCCCATACCATCATGTCACATCAACGTCACTTCAACCGTCCCGAGCTCCATTTTGAAGACCTACCCACCTTCCTAAAAGGAATATGTTGAGAATGACAGGACTAAGAGCAAAACTAGTGGGATGCCCGGAAACAATTTGTTGGAGAGGTCCGTACCCACCAACCGGTGTGATGGAGTATTGGTGGGGGAACCCACTTTGTAATGAAAGTTTTTGGACCGTTTATAACTATGAGGTCTACACATTTTGTAGCATTTATTTTTGTAAATTTTTTAATCTTTGTTCTATGTTTTTAATTTTTTTGCATTAACAAGAACTATAAGTTTAAATTTAGATTTAATTTAACTTTATTGAAGTAAAGTTGGATTGTAATTATATTGCAAACATTATATAAAATTAGGTAAGCCATTCCAATTATGGATATAGGTAGCTTTAAAAGCCTTTTTCAATATATATGTGTACGGCACTTGAATATTTATATAATATTATAACTATATGCGTATATTAAAAAAATAAGTTGTAAAGCTCTGAAATATTTACAAAAAATATGACTTAGTTCATTTGATTCTATATATGAATCATAAGAGTTGTAAAGTCCTATATAAATGTAAGATGTTGATAAAAAATAGATCGGTAATTTGTGATGAGATTAAGATATTGTAGATGAAAATTATGATAATTACCTCATGGTTGTCAAAACTAAAAGGCTACAATAGATAAAAGATAAAAAAAAATAAAAAAATTGGGTGTTTCATTTTGTACATATTATTGAGTATTTCATTCAAATAATTCGGGTATCCGAGAGTCGTGAAGAACACTTTTAAATTATAATTATTTGGGGTCAATCAAAACTTTCAATCGGATAAACTTAGAAGTTTATGAACAATGTATCAATTTTTAAGAGAGTTTCTTTTACCAAAAGAAGAAGTGTCAATCAAATTTTAGAAATTAATATTTTGCAAGGACGAGACAGCAAAGGCAGTTTTCATGTTTAAAATGTTCATTTTTTACTTTGAGTTTCACATGTGAACCTTCAACAAAATCGATTTTCAATCTCAACCAAGGGCTTTACCCCTTGGACCCTACCAGAGGGTGCCACCCATTAGACCCCGCTCCTAAGGGCGCTGCCCTCAGACCCCTACCAAGGGTTGCCCCCCTGAAACTTATATTGCTTAGGGGTTTCGCACCTAAGGATATTATATCAAAGATCACAATAAACTCCTAAGGCGCTGCCCTCCGCATCTCCGAACTTGTTTGAAGCATATTGTGATCATATTGGATCTTTAAGATCAATGATCAAGCAAGAAAACACACTACAGACGTAAGGCATACAACTATTAATATCTAATTATACGAAAATAAAACCAATATTGGTGTATTGTTTATTTTATTCAAATGTGTATAAGTAATTGAAAATTCAGATGAAAATTCAAATGAAAATACAATTGTAATCATCTAATCGCTTTAATAACCTCTCTTCATATCGTGATGTTCTTGTTGTCTTTCTAGTTTGTTATTTTCCACCTTTGTTTCTTCATATCATCTTTAAACTTGTTGACACATGAACTTGTGATGCAATCTATCATCTTCAACGCTACACACGGTTGATCTACGGGTACCTGAAAATCATAGCAATATGAAAATACACGAAATACTCTTCAAGAATTCTTATGATAAGTTCAACTCCATCAAGACAAAAGTATGATATCATTAGATAATGACACATGAGTCGAAAGCTTTCAAAAAGCAACAAATTTGTTGGTAAGTTACAAAGATGGCCTCAAAATATATATTAGTTCATAAAATGTAGGATGTTTGACTACATGATATATAGGAACTAGTGGTATATCATATATGACTCCAAATACACGACCTATAAAACTATAAAAAGTACTTTTATGAGTATTTTAAGATATATAAGGGGTGTAAGTGTAAAACTTACAAAGTGACCAGCTTCAAGAATCCAATAGAAATGTAAATTTTTGTAAGACTTGGTGAACCCTTTTGTCATTTTACCATCTCCACAGTATAATGGTGTTCTATCAATGCTCATGAATGTCTTTAGTCCTTCCCACCTTTGTCATGAAAGAAAACAAAATACAAGGGTAAAACAGTAATTCTACATTTCATATAAAGCTAGAGTAAATGTGAATTTACTTTAGCTTTTCAACCCATGCTTCAGTTCCTTTTGTTGAACATATTACATCCAGCTACAAAAACACCATAACAAATGTTAGTGAATAATGCATTTAGATGTAGCATTCAAAAAGGAAGAACTTACTTGACCATTATATATAGTCACATTGACTCCCCTGTTCAAGAGTTCATCAACCTATTCACCAAACAACATATGAACAAAAGAAAACTAAAATTTTTAATCTTCTTGTTTTTAGTTTTTAAAATCTTGCCTCCTTAATTCTTGGTCGCATGAAATCGCCTTCTAAGTATACAAAAACGCGACCCGACTGTCCTCCCCATCTGTTGAAAACAAAACTCAAATCCATGAATAAGGCATTTGCTTTGAATTCAAGAAAATCAAGAAGATAAAGATATAAACTCACTCCACATCAATTGGGATAATCCCAAGTTTCTTTCTAATGGCACCATTCATCAAGAGATTAAGATCGCCATTTTCACCCGGAGAAGTCTTCAAAGAATCAAGATATCTTGAGTACCTCTTCCTCGGGGTTACCCTCATTAGCTCCGCTGCTGTCATTGACACTGGATCCATCCCCGAATCCAATAAGAAATTGTAGAAATCCTACAATTAGCACAAAAGATCGTTGCTTAATTGTAAAAATGGTTTTTAAAAAAGGATTTGAGATGGATTTTTGGTTGTCGTCTAAAGGTGGCAATTTCAACCCACTTACTGAGTCGATTCAGGTTGTGTTTATAAAATTCAAAAATTAGAGCCATAGAAAGTCGCCACGTGGTTTTTTATATGCATAAAGCCTCCAAAATCATATTTACTGTATCACATTTGCAAACATCAGTGGAATATATTCTCTTTTTTTATTACTACTTTAAATCCAATCATTTTTTGATGATAAACTTGCTGGACAAAATGTGTTCTTGGTAAACCCGACCTATCTTTAGCATATACAAAAATACCCCTTTGACCCGAACTCATTTTGACCCGTTACACAATCCACACCCATATTTGATATTTCACCACTAGAGTTATGGGGTAAAACATACCACAGAGTTGCTATTAGCGTCGATCACGTCTTCAAGATCACTCCATGTCTCTGTAGCACCTTTCAATTTCCCATTTGCTATTTGCTGTCTTATTTTCTCAACTAGACTGTTTCCTGACATGAATTGGTTAGATAAAAGAAAATGCATCCCAATTTAAAGCATTTCTTGAGTCTTCGTAGTCGTAAAATCACACACACGAAAACATCACAGTTCACCATGTTGATGAAGGAACACCAACCTGTTTGATTCGATCAAACCATTTTCATCCATCCTTGAAACATCCTTCAGAAGTGGACCCCATGATGCCTAATAATTTCAGTTTTAAAGGTTTAGAAATGAATATCATGTTTGATATCTTAATAAGGTTCTATTTATAGTTTTTTTAAGCAAAAGAGAGACCAAGGTTCAAGAAAATATGATTCAAGGTCATTAAATTTAAAAGATTTTGATCAAGGTATTTTGATTCTATAATCAAATTAGACCAAAGTTTGTCACTTTATAATCAAATTAGCCTGTTTTAGAGCTAAGAGATCAAGTAAAATTACCACAAAATCTTCAGGTGAGATCCAGCTATCTCCCAGAGCAATTCCTAAACATAAACCATAACACCCAATCAAAATTGAGTATCGGTTTTTCAAATCAATGTACTTGGCTTTTCGCTAAAAATAAGTAAACAACCCATTATTTTTGTTAAGAATTTAGACCAAAGTAATCTTTTTTCAAGTACTTTCAAATTAATACGATGTTTATACCTCCAAGAATGAGCTTTAGCCTTTTATCTTCAATGGCTTTGAGAGCTGAGAGTCCAAGAGTGACTGCAAATTTGCCACCATAAGACTCTGCCACTACGTAAAGAGGACTCTTTTGAAGGGTTTCATTTCTGTTAAAGATTTCAATCAACAATGTCGTTAAATCAGTTGCAGCCTCTTCATCAGTTTTCACAAAGAGCTCATCTTCTTCAACAAAACTGTATCCGGTTCCAACTGGATTATCCTAATTTCCACCAAATTATAAAATCATATAACCAGAATTCAAGAAAATATATAATTTTTATTTGAAAAAACTGACAAGCATTGCATATTTGCATACCACAAACAACAGATCTGCTTTATTCAGCCATGTGGAGTTTCTGGGCTTCAAGAAAGAGTCCAATGGGCCCACCTCTTCAAAGTTTCCAGTCCCAACTCCTGAAGCACCCTACATTTAGGTGAAGAACACACAGTGATCACACACTCATTTCAAATGTTGAAAAAAGAAATTCCATTTGTATAAACATCAAGACAAGCACTTACAGGTCCACCTTGCAACCAAAGAATTATCGGCCAAGGATTGTTGGGATCTTCAGTTCTATAAGGACTTTTGTAATACCACCAAAACATATGGGCTTCTGTGTTTATAAACACCACCAAAAACACACACAAGAATGTCAAAAGATTGAATCTTGAATACGAGTGAAACAAGAAAACTAGACCTATTAGCCAAGAATAGTTAGGATCTTGAATTCTACAAGGACATATGCAGTACCACTAAATTTTTTGAGCTCTGAGATTATAATCACCACCAAAAACACACACAAGAATGTCAAAATATTGAATCTTGAAAGTTGATCAAACAAGAAAACTAGGGTTATTGGCCAATGATTGTTAGGATCTTGAATTTAATAAGAAATTCAGTAATCACACTAAAATATATGACTTTTTGTTCATAAACACCACCAGAAACACACACGAGAATGCCAAAAGATTGAATCTTGAAAATGAGTCAAAGAACAAAACTAGAATTATCAGCCAATGATTGTTAGGATCTTCAATTCTACAAGAACTATGTAATACCACCAAAACATATGAGCTCTGTGTTCATAATCACCACCAAAAACACACACATGAATTCCAAAAGATTGAATCTTGAAAATGAGTGAAAGAACAAAACTAGAATTATTGACCAAGACTGTTAGGATCTTGAATTCTATAAGAAGTTCAGTAATCCCACCAAAACATATGAGCTTCTATGTTCATAATCACCACCGAAAGCACACACAAGAATGCCAAAAGATTGAACCTTGAAAATGAGTCAAGTTACAAAATTAGAATTATTAGCCAATGATTGTTAGGATCTTGAATTCTACAAGGACTATGTAATACCACCAAAACATATGAGCTCTGCGTTCATAAACACCACCAAAAGCACAAACACAAGAAGACCAACAGAATGAAGCTTGAAAATGAGTAGAATAACAAAACTTGAATTATTAGCCAATGATTGTTAGGATCTTGAATTCCATAAGGACTGCTGTAATCCCACCAAAACATATGACTTTTATGTTCATAAACACCACCAAAACACACACACAAGAATGCCAAAAGATTGAATTTCGAAACAGAAACAAATGGGTCAAACTAGAAAAGTGAATCATTGAATCTTACGAGGTCTAACTTCAACATAACCCCATCTCTCTGATCCATCTGGGGTTCCAGCAGCCATCGCCAATCCTCCATTGAAAAGTGTCAGAAACAAGAACACCAATGAACCACAGAATAAACCAGCAAAATGGGATTTCCCCATTTCAAGAAAAGATGAAAGATTCAAAGAATCACAGACGATTGCAGTTTATTCTTGTAATATATAATAAACTAAGGGCAATTATTGAGGAAGATTTGACTGTACATTTGATGTGTCTGTATATGCCTGTATATATGTGTATATACATATGCATATGTGTATAGATTGAAGGGTTTTATGAGTGAAGTGAAAGAGGATGAATCTATGAGCAAAGGGATAAGATTGGTGAACTTGAATCTTGAGTGTAAGGTGGGTCAATTGCTGTCAAGAAAATGACTTTACTGAACAATTCTTTGTGATCAGATTTTGCTGCTGAATATTAGCTTAAATTAAGAATATACTGTCTGCATTCAGTCTTAGAATATTAACAAAAAGAAAAATTCTACAAGAAATCAAGGTTCATATTTGCGTAAGTTTTTATTCTTTTTTTGTGAGATTTTTTGGGGAAAATAAGGAAATTAGATAAATGTGTTTATAATTATGATTTTGTATTAATAAACTAAGCTTATGAAGAAATGATCATGAGTTTGGTACTCAATTTTGGTGTGTATTTCAAAGATTCTGAACTGTTACTTTGTGTATGGAACAAATTGTTTTTGAAAAATATTTAAAAGCATGTGTTGAGTTGTTTTGAACCAGTATTATAGCACCAATGTCACATCACCGTCAGGGATCACCAACATCGGAAAAACTCGTATTAAAAATGAAAATAAAAGCGGAAAAATAAAACCAAACGAAAAGTAGACGTAAAAACGTTGAACCACACACGTGAAACGTAAAACATTAAATACAATAACTAAGTCTATCTATACAGCACATAGTGACAGGGCCGTTAAATGGGAAAAGTATGTGTAAAAACTCACGTGTGTTACGGCATGTTAACTCGTAAAATTTAGACCAAAATATAAAACGGAAAAATTATAAAAGATGAAAAGTATAGGGGACAAAAGTTCAAAGTGAAAAAAATACAATGGTTAAATTATAAAAGATGTAAAGGTATAGAGATTAAAGTAAAAAAATTAAAGTTAAAAAAATCCAAAAATGAGTACAACGATTAAAACTACAGGTAATAACTATAAGTAATAAAACAATAATATTAATTTTTTAATTTTTTTTTGTTTTTTTCAAAGATAAATTAATTATTTTTTTTAAATAATGTTTTGAAAATTTTTCATTTTTAAAAATTTTGTTACTATAACTCCCTATTTTAATTATTTTTATAAAAAATTTACTTTAAAAAAATCAATTTTAAAATATTACGTAAAAATAGTTTGATTTTTTAGAAAAAATTCCTTTTATAAAAAACTAGCTCTATAGAAATAACATTAATTAAAAGTTTTCTTTCTTAATTTATTAAAAAACTAATTATAATATAAAAATAAATAAATAATATTATTAGCAATTAATGTGGTTATTTAATAGAAAAGAGAAGTAGGAAAAATATGATTAGAATAAATGTAATGCGGACACGTGACACCCTGTTTATCCTTTTATTAGATTAGCAAGATAACGTTATGTAAACTTGTGTGTTATTTGACACGTCACACGTGCGCTTGTAGGTTTGACATTGTCTATAGTCCCATTAATTTTTTATTCAAAAGTTTGAAATATCAAAGTTGAATTAATTACACACTTTAACTTTATTTACATATTTAAATACTAGTTTTAGTTACCCGTGTATTACATGAAAGTATGGAGATTTAATTGTTAAATAACATAAAAATAAAAATAAAATCAAGTGTGTTATATATTAAATAAGACATAACAAATTTTGATTATAAGGTCACAAGTGAGCAAAAACCTCATTATAAACTACATTTGTAGTAACATTAGTAGGCTTACACTCATTATCTAAAGCTAAGAGCTTCAATCTATATTTACTCTTAACTTGTGGCAAGATGACATAAAACTGATCATGCGTAAAAATAGGTTTTTTTAAGTATAAACCGACACTTGACAGAGATTGACTTTAACTTTTGTTTATTGTCATAGCGAAATATACAGTCAAAGAAAACTGTCTTCTTTTAGACTAAAATGAATACTTTGTACAGGTCAAACCGTGAGCTAGATAGTGAGTGGGTGTGAGTATATTAGTATTAAAAAATTAAAATTTGAATAATATACACTGAAAATTTATGTGCAATAATTAGATTAATTTCGAATTATTTTGACCCTATAATCAAATATAGACATGTAGTATTGAATCGTGTTGGATCGGGCTATAAATGTTCATAATATCCCTGATTAGTTGGTTATTATTAATTATTTAATATTAATTTTAGTACAACCGTGTATTATACGGGTTGAAAAAATAAAATATTAAATATAATAAAAATTTATGAAGTATAAAAATTTAAAATAAGATATGATTTAAATTACATAAGAGTAATAACTATTAGTAATAAAATAAGCATATCATTTTTTAAAATTTTGTTTTTAAACTTTTTTCCAAAAAAAGTTAAACATTTTTTTTTCAAAACAAACCGTACTAAAAATGTTATTTTTAAATTTTTTTTATTATAACTCCTAATTTTAATTATTTTTAGTTTATAAAAAATTACTTTTTAAAAACAATAATTTTAAAATATTTTATATTTTAAAAAAAGTTAGATGTTTTAGAAAAAAAATTAATTATATAAAAATTGTTTTCTAAAAATAACATTAATAAAAAGACATCTTTCTTAATTTATTAAAAAATTTAATCTAAAAAAGAATTAAAATTATTTAATATTTCTTAATTTAGATAATTATTTAAAAGGAGAAAGAGGCGGAAAAAATAAACTTAGGGGGCCTAGAAATGTACCAAGTGTCCCTCTAAGTTACTATTTTAGTATTATATATATATATATATATAGATATAGATATATAGATATAGATGAATATATAAATGTTCTCATTTTGACAAAAACTAAATTAGTTGTATGTCGACGTCTTAAGCTATGTAATACTAGTTTGTCAAGTAATAATCATTTTCACAAATGACAATTGATACTAAAACTATATATTTATTTGAATTTACTAGAAAAGTTACATCAATGTGCTTGAATCAAAAGATAAAAGAATCGTTTAACATCAATCTTTAATAATGCATTATATTTACGTATTAATATACAATATTGATTTATATCTATATATCATACTAAAAGAGTAAATTAGGGAAACACTTAGCATATTTCTAGGCCCCCTAAGTTTATTTTTCTCGTCTCTCTCTCCTCTTAAATAATTACCTAAATTAAAAATATTAAATAATTTTAATTCTTTTTTAGAATAACTTTTTTAATAAATTAAGAAAGATTTCTTTTTATTAATATTATTTTTAGAAAACAATTTTTATACAATTAATTTTTTTTCTGAAACATCTAACTTTTTTTAAAATATAAAATATTTTAAAACTGGTAATTTTAAAAAGTAAAATTTATTATAAACTAAAAATAATTAAAATTTGGAGTTATAATAAATAATTTTAAAAAATAACATTTTTAATATGGTTTGTTTTGAAGAAAATATTTCATTTTTTTAAAAGAAAGTTTAAAAACAAAAGTTTAAAAACTGATATCGTTATTTTATTATTTATAGTTATTACTCATATGTAATTTTAATCATATCTTATTTTAGATATATCACATTTTATAATACAACTAAAAATTTATAATATATAATTCAATAATATATTTATATTTCAATTATATATTTATAATTTCAAAATTAATCTAATTATTGCACATAACTTTTAAGTGTATATTGTT
The DNA here is from genome assembly GCA_025506505.1 of Flaveria sonorensis. Lineage (NCBI taxonomy): Eukaryota > Viridiplantae > Streptophyta > Magnoliopsida > Asterales > Asteraceae > Flaveria > Flaveria sonorensis. The sequence continues at coordinate 44,987,453 of CM046431.1, read as the reverse complement.
TAAATCTTAATTTTTTCATACTAATATCCTCACATCCACTCAATATCTAGCTCACGATTTGACCCGTCAAAAGTATTCATTTTAAGTCTAAAAAAAGACAGTTTTATTTGACTGTATATTTCGCTATAACAATAAACAAAAGTTAAGGTCAATCTCTGTCAAGGATGTTTACATAAATGTAGTTTACAAGGATGTTTTTGCTCATTTGTGACCTTATAATCAAACGTTGTTATGTCTTATTTAATATATAACACACTTGATTTTATTTTTATTTTTATGTTATTTAATAATTAACTCTTTACACTTTCATGTAATACACGAGTAACTAAAACTAGTACTCTTTATATACTCTTTGCATTAATATACAACATTGATTTATTTAAACATAGACGTAAGTTCTTTTTTTCTTTTTTCTTGCTATTATTTTATATACTCTTTCGTATACCTTCGTGATTTGCTTAATTTTATCTACGTTTTAATATAAAGTTTATTTAAAATCAAACGGGGTCAGAATATGATTTCCTTTTATAACTTTGGGTATATAAGGGAAGACGGTATCGTGACCGGGGAATGGTGAGGGAAACACGACCCCAGCCCCTAGGTGGGAGTATTAACACCCCCCCGGTCCTGGTGAAAAAATTAAACCCTCCGCACGATGAAAACTCCCCAAGATTCGGTAAGTGATTTGATGTGAATGCAAGTTGTACTATATCATCCATAATACACTTAGGGGGATGTAAGGAAACTGGGACGACAAGAGGGGAAAAGCTCGGGAAATTGAAAAATCTGATGTGACGCTGGTGTGGCAACCCAGGATACTTAGAAAACCTAGGATGACTCATGACTTCCACCCACATAATGTTTTATAAAAATCCAAATATAGCGTTATTGACATTTTTGTTTTTTCTAACGATTCATGATGATTATATACACATGTTAATATACAATGTTGATGAATCTTAGATTTGATTTTTTTTCATTTTCTTAATTATTTTATTATGTATATTATTTTATAATATTTATTTTTTAACAACTGTTAAAATATAATATTCTAATAACTTTCAAATATACAATTGCTTTCAAATTTACAATTGTGATGTGCTTAATATGCTTTAATATAACTTTTATTTAAAACCCAGTTTGACCAAATTTTAATTTTCTTTCATAACCTTAGGTATATAGTGTTTTATAAATTTTGAATATAACGTTACAATATATATATATATATATATATATATATATATATATATATATATATATATATATATATATATATATATTTTTTCTTACACGTTAAAACCAAGCGGTGTAAAAGTTTGATTTTTATATAACATTGGATATATAATATTTTATTATACAACATTGATGAACGGCAAAATTAAAATTGTTCTTTTTTCTTTTTCTTATTGTTATTTTATTGTTTATACTATTTTCGGATATTCGTTTTTCTTTTAACTTTTTAAAATATAATGTTTTAAGAATTTTAAATATACCGTTATGATGTGTTTAATTTTGATATATATTATTCAAAATCGCCAATGTCAGAATTTAATTTTCTTTTACAATTTTGGGTATTAGATGTTTTATACGATTCTGAATACAACGTCATGACATTTTAGTTTTTTCTTATGTTTCGACATGATTATATACATATCATATTGATATACAACGTTAATGAATAGTAGATATGATTTATTTTTCTTTTTCTCATTACTATTTTATTGTTTATATTATAAACTTTCAAATATACCATTGTTATATGTTTAGCTTTATCTATATTTTAATATAATTATTAATATTAAAACCAAACGGGTTCAAAATTTGGTTCTTTTATAGCTTTGGTTGTATAATGTTTTATAAACTTTTTGGATATAGTGCTATAGCATTTTTGCTTTTTTATTATGTATTGACACTAATTTTAATTTAAAAAAGAGCAGTGTAAAATTTTAATTATATTTGAAACCAAGCAACTGTGTTGGATAGGTTAACAAATGGACAATACAAATTTAAGACTCGTAACTATTTTTAACTTTTGTAGATTGTTTATAGTGTCTATTCAAGGTCTTTTTTAAAGTTGTTTCATGTGAAATGTGTCTTGACATTCATGTTACTTAACTTATTATGTATACATGTATTAAAGTCTAAACTCTCATGTCATTCATGTTATTTAAGTGGCTTAATTTAATCATGCATACGTGTTGCATTGTGTAACTCACTTGTAAACATTTTTGTGTCAAAGTTTAAGTAAGTAACACATTTTAGTAAACGTGTTGCGCTTGGATTTAGTAAGTGTGTTAAACGCATAACATGATACATTTTCCCAGTCCTTGTTAAATACAAGCTCAAAAGTTCTTGACGTCCCACGTCTCTTATTATTATCACTTCAGTTCTATGAATCAAAGTTTTGATCACATGGTGATTGTCATACAATGGGATCAAATAAAAATCAGAAATTAGGGGCAATCTTCGAAGTTAAAATCGAGGTGCGAGGCGAAGGAATTCAGGTTTGAGAGTCAAGCAAACAGCCTACGGCTCTTTGTGATTTTGTCTAAGTGTCTAACCTGTTAACGCCTTTTTCGTTGTATCTTGTTTTAAATCAGGCCTTTTGTCTTCATCCGATTGATCTATATAAGAATCCGCTAACATTTGGATATTCTCACCATCACATTTACAAGTGAATAACTGAATTATATTTTCTGCATTAACATTTATTACGTGCTTGTTTTTATAACCACAACTCACTTCCTACATAAGAAGCATATTTTGGTTCCACATAAATCTAGCTTAACCAATGCTTACATGCTACAGCAATAAATTGTAAAAAGATTTAAATAAATTGCAATGATGATAGATATAACAAAGATATAGAAAAAAATATAACATGTGTTATTTTTAAGTGTATATATCACATATATAAATTATAATACTCAAAGTTCAACCAAATCCAGAAAGAACTAACAATGAAAATTGCAAAACAGACCCTCAAGTTCAAGAAAACAAAAACTAACCTTAAGATTACAAATGAACATCACACATGGTCCTTTGAAAGCCCTTTGAGGAAGAAGAAACATGAACCACAATAGGTGCACAAGATACCTTCATGTGGTAGTGTCTTGATTTCCACACTCCCACCTTGAACCTTATTCTAGCATTCAACTTGACACCCAAATTGACTTGACCCGACAACCTCTCGACTTTAAGGTCTTGTGCAATATGATCCGATAACACCACATCATGTGATGCAAGATTTAACTTAAAGAGGGTTGTGTTTCTTCTGGCTTGGTAAAACCGATTAATTATCCCTCTGCTAATAGTTTCATCACCGTACAAAACATCAATATCAACTTTATCGTGGTAAATTGAAAGTCTCTCGTTAGGGTTGTACACACGCAGGATAATGTTGTAGGTTGCACTTAGGTGATTGGCATTGGATAAATTGTAGTTGTGGATGGAACCATCGTCGATGGAGTAGACAAGCTTTTTGGGCTTCATGATCAGCCAAGTTACAAGGACGGTTAGACCAGCGAGGACTATGACTATTACAATGAGTCTCATAAGTTTGAAGCGTATCATTCTGTTCGGATTTTGGGTCGGGCGATTACCATTAGCCATTTTTAAAGGGGATTGACAACTTGTTGAAGTTGGTTTAGGCTTTATATAGTATGCAAAATGGGGGGAATTTTATGTAAAATGTCTTGCACCCAAGTGTTCCCTTTATCTTTCTACTAATTATTTCTTTTTCTTATATTATGTTGTGTGTGATACTTAACTTGTAAAGATGGAGAGAGATGAAGGCTATAGGTGATGCTTAACTTGAAAGTTGTAATGGAGTAATTAGTAAGAATGAAGAAGTGGAACTCTCACTTTCAAGTGATCCCTTTTGTTTGACTTATGTGAACACTAAAGCCTTTCTACTGAATCCTCTCGTTTTCATGGGCTGCCCATAAATGTTTAGATATGGACTTTCGGATTAGACCGATAGAAATGGACAAAATAACTGGTTTGAGTACCTGAATGGGTTAGCACCCTGCCCGATAAGGAAAACATATTCGGTTGGAGTGGAACTGGTTTGGAGTGGCTAAAACCCCTCTTAAGCATCCACAGAGAAACCGGTTTGAAAATTGGTTGAGGGAACCCGATTTTAGGGAGCGGCTTACAATGTATTAAATAGTTATTGGTTTTCTTTTATTATTTTCGGTGTATAATGTATTTATAAATGTATTTGTAGCTAATTACCATTTATGTAAAGCTATCTTTTCTTTACATGATGACACATTTTACTAATCAACCTAGATAACGTATTTTTGTTTGTAATATGCATGTAGTGCTCTGCATTGCGTGGGGGCAAGCTATTAGTACATATAAAAACAAGCAGCCCCCGTTAATAGTAATTTATAAATTGTTGATGCACAATAAAGGTAGAAGTTTTTTTAAGTTTTACGCTTGTTAATTTCTAAAATATTTTAATATTATAATAGGTTATCAACCTATTTATGTTTCCTAACTTTTTTTTAAGTACTAACGTTTCCTGTCAGTTTTTGCTGATCCATAAAATGGTAGTTTTTGACGTAACTAAATATCTATGCTACTATATAATACATCTATTTGGATAGACATGTAATTTTATCAAACATACAAGTTTTGAAACAACATATACAAAGAAGTGCAAAACATTTAAGAGGGGTAAAATAAGAAATTGATTAAAATTTTAAGACATTTTAAAAGCAATATGGTAAATTTATCTATTAAATTTTATATATCTTGATATTTTTGTACTTGTCTCTTTCATATACATTATTTAATAATATAATATTATTTAATTCATTTTATTAAATTTTATTTTATTTATGATATTGACATTTAAATTTATATTTACTAATTATATTTTTATAATTAAATACTATTTAAATTTAGTATTATTTTATTTAAGTATTTAAGTATATAACTTATATATATCTTTATATTTATAATAACTATAATACTAATATTTTTCTATGGGCATATTGTAAGTTTAATAATCTTAATATTTATCTATATCTTTTATAATAAAAATAAAAAGATGATAGAATGATAATTTTACATATGGATTTAGACACCCATATGAAAAGTCATGCTTAAATTTCAAAAAATTAACTATTGTTTTTCTATTTATGCCTTTACAATAAAGTATAACATATGATGCTTATAATACAAATGCTAAAGCATATATACTTGGCCAAACAAAACCGCCATTTACTTAAAATGCCGTTTATTTATTGCGATTGAGCACTAATCCCTCTACCCCTTTCCCTTGTCGGTTGTTAACAGCTCAATAACAATCAAGATGGTAATTATGATGATAATTTCTCCACTAAATTTCTCCGGTCTGTGCAAATCACCACCAAAAGCTGATTCCGATAATCATAAAACTTTAACATAAATTCATAAAACGAAACCCCCCTTAAAATATATGTAATAAGTGATTTCCGACCATAATATCACCCATGCTTTCAATAATCTTGTTGGGATAATATAGTTGTCTTAAAGACTTTTGTTGTAATTGTTTTCTTTTATTCAATTTTTTCAATAATTATATTTTAATTGTTTAATTTACTTCATAACGCACCGAGCCGATACTGACTAAAATCGAAATCCCAAAAAATCACGCACCAGCCGTAGCGCCGCAACGCGTGGGTATTTTCACTAGTTTATAGTTGAGTCATGTATCAAGTTATCAACCATGTATCTTAATTCTTATGCGTGGTATCCCTAAATTATTTTGCTTTGTTGTTTTTTTTCTTCATTATTTTAGAATTCTTATTTAAATCGAAAGACTCCATAATATAAACAAATGAAAATTTATATATACTATTCATATCACATGTTCATACTTTATTATCTTCAAAATCTTCAAAAGAATGATCACAATTCATAACATGTGACCACATACGCACTGGCTAAGTTGAAAGAGTTAGTGGTATCTATAAAAACTCAAATTAATTGTGCTCATGTCACTCTCCTTTTAGTTGTTTGGATGTGGTTGAAAAATATAAATAAGAATAACAACATGAATAGTAGAGTAGATGCTATTGATTGTTTCACCAAATGAATTTCTATTGAAAACCAAAGTTTTATGAATTATTTGTTTGCTTTTATCTTAAAAGGCTGTGTTTAGAAGCCTCTCATATTCTCATTACACAAGCTAATATATTCATTTTTCTAAATACATTAAGAATATTAAATCGCCTTAAGGTATCATAATCGACTAGTCGTATACTTTAATTCATCGAAGGTGGTTCTTGTGTAATATGGTTAATAAGTCCCTCTATCGTTGTCTTCTTTAACATTATGTTACTTATGATTATCAACAATGTTGGGTTTACAACTCGTCAATTTGAAAGGGTTGACGAGTTATAAACAATTTGTAAATGCACTTTGAATGGGGTTGACATGTTGAATTCACACATCGTATGTATTTGAATCAAGTAAACCCGTTTGAATTTAACATAGTCAGTTCACAACCCATTAGTTAAATAGGTTAGACGTATCAACCTAAACAAGAATTGTTTATTAAACGAATCACACTAACCAACAAAAAAATTACATATTTCCATGTCATATTTTAGGTCGTGTTAGCTATTGCTATCAGACATTGATTTTACTCCTTTTCAGTTGAACATCGCCACCCAGTAAAGACTAGAGAGTATGCATGCCTTCATGCTCGGGCTTTGTCTACTTTGCTCTAGTTTAAGCAATACAAAACTGCGCTCGTATTTTATGGTCTTTGTTATATCCTTATTTCGTTTAGCTTGACGAAATACGAATATAACAAATACTCGCTAGCTAGTTTTGTTCATACTCCAAAGTGCGCCGTTTTTAGTGAAGATACTTGTACACATTGGCGAAGCTTCTTTGGGGCGGGGGGGTGGAGGGCTACTCTTTTTTTTATCAGTAGTGTTAATTTTCGACTCGATAGTATAAATTTTATGTCCGGTAATAAAATTTTTTTAATAAATATAAAGTTCGCCCATTAACATAGTTTACTTTCGTCCCATCCACCTTAAGATTTTGTTCAAGTCCTTGTCGTACAAGTTGTTGCATCTTTTTCTTGAAGTCCCTATGTGTTTGTATTTACTATTTTTTTGAATCAAAATTCCACGTGGAGGATCTTTAGTGGACGTGTGACAGCATATTGGCAGTAGACCCGAGACAGTGCCTTCGCGCCTCTCAAACATTTCGTGAAAACATAATGAAAAAGGATAAAATATTTAAAAAGTTGAAAAATAAAAATAGTAAACGAAAAGTCTAAGCATTAAATGAATATGGACTATAATGCCCCTGCACCAATTTGTAATTTATCCTTTTCAGAGGGCTCCATCACACTTTTGTTTACTATTCGAGGACTGAACTTGTAAGTCCATGTAGAGTTAGATAAAGATGGTATTTTTATAATTTTATTTTTAATTATACATTTTTGAACGACTATTTACACAATTATTTACTTTTACGTGTAAGTTGCACCAAGTTATAAACTATCAATACCAGGAATTGAACATTGGTGTTTTTCAAAGAGTTTTTTTTATTTATATTGATATTTTTGCAATAATTCAAACATTAAATTATAAGAAAACGACGATAGTAAATGCCACTATTAATAGAATTAATCATAAAGCGACGATAATGGATGCCACTATTAATAGAATTGATCATGTTCTCTAGAGGTGGGTGTAAATTCTAAAAAGATAAGTTAATAATGACACCCTTAAAGTTCATAACTTCATTTACAAATTAAAAATTTTCTAATTACAAGATGGACATCAAAACAAGTTTGGTGACACTCGTATGATGCGCAACTTTTATATGAACCAAAATAAAAACCAACTAATATATATAGTGACAATATAGAGAGAGTGTACCACATCTATAAATTACAATTTAATATAACATGCTTACATAAGTATTTATACCAGATAGAGAAAATTTATCATCACTAACAAAATAAAAAAAAAACTATATGTACAGTAATAAACCCAACCAAGTAATTAAAAACTCAACGAGGTCTTTATTATTAACATGTTTTTCTTTTGAGAATAAAAAAGCCATATATTTAAGCTCCCATCGCTATAAAATAATGTTACTTATCAAGCCATTACTTTAACACAATTAAGAGAAGTTCACCCCATTTCAAAAGTCAATTTACTAAATAACTAACATCATTGAACACTTATTATTATTTTTGAACAGTAACAAATATTAAAAACACAACAAACAACAAATAATTTAAAAGTTGACACCTCAGGACTCGACCCCACAACTTTTGATCTATGTTAGAACATCACTCCAACCCTGACGTGTTTATCACCACACCCAATCCCTCACCCCGTTAAACACTTAAACAACTATAAAATTATCATCGACTTCTAACACTTAGGGCTAGACTTGTCTTTACGTTATACTCAAGGGGTGAAAAGCACAATCAAGAAATAGTTAAAGGATCTTGAAGGAGTTAAGAAGAACTTGAGGGGTAAAACCGTCCAAGAAAAGAAGTTTCTGGTGGGGTTTATTGTTCACCAAAGGGGAGTAGGAAGAACAAGCATGCACCCCTCTAATAATAATAATATTATTATTATTATTAATATTATTAATCCCCCTTTCAATCTTCACACACAAACCCTTTCAAAATCGAAATTCACAATCAATCTGAATCTCCATACCAAAAATAGGATCTATTGTTCATCGATTCACCCCACAAATCGGTCATTGTAGCCTCTGATCGAGAATTCTAGGGTTTCCGCTGTCAATACAGCTGTAAAACAAATCTAATCCGAAAGATTTGGTGTTGTTTCCATTCTTAAATCGCAATTATTGCCCGTTACAATGGCCAACGGAACCGACGGTGAAGAATACGTGTTGTTGTCGTCGATTCGCCCTGGTTTGAAACGCGAATTCGCGTTTGCGATGAAATCTCACTCGGAGAATTATGGATTGTGTGGTCGGACGCGTGCGAGGAGGCCTCAGATGTCGCCGGAGCCGGTGAATGTTAGTAAGAGATCGAAAACTGTTGATTTAGGTGTTGGAAATGAGGAGAAAGTTGATGTTTGTGAGGAGAAAGGTGCGGTGGAATCGGTGTTGAATGCGGATGATGAAGAATCGAAAAGTGACGTCGTTGATCCTGGACGAACGGTGGTTGAACAAACGGAAGAAGTGAAATCGGAGCCGATGGATGAATCGGTGAAGTCTACGGGGATTACTTGTGATTTGAAACCGGAGGTGAATGATAAAATTGGTGATAAGGATGAGAATGTGATTAGTTCTGTTGATAATCCTTCGAATGGTGATAATGAGAAGGTGTTGGAGATTAAAACGTCGAAGAGGGTTGTGCTGAAGAAGTTTCCTTCGAAGTTGAAGGAGTTGCTTGAAACTGGTTTGCTTGAGGGATCACCTGTTAGGTATGTTCGTGGCTCGAAGGTATACATTCACATCTTTGAACTGAAGCTAAGGATGTTATGGTGTAATATTAGCGTTTTGTTGATGTTTTATTGTGGATTATTTCTTGTTCAGGTGAAAAATTTGGAGAAGGGGCTTCCAGGTGTGATTAAAGGATGTGGAATTTTGTGTTTCTGTGATACATGTGGTGGGAAGGAGGTGAGTGTATTACATTTAGAAATTTAGTAGTAGTTGTTTACTCACGTGAGGATTGTTTGGAACTTTGGAAACTGATTGGTAATATTGGTGAATTTAGGTTGTCACTCCGAATCAGTTTGAGTTGCATGCGGGAAGTGCGAATAAGCGGCCACCTGAGTACATTTACTTGGATAATGGTAACACCCTAAGGGAGGTGCTTAACACTTGTAAAACTGCTCCATTAGAGGGAATGGAAGAAACCATTTTAAAAGCAATAGGTAGTGCATCCAAAGAGAAACCCGCTTTTTGCTTGAAATGCAAAGGTGAGTTGTGTATGCTATAGAGGGTGTTGGACCTGCCTGCTATACTGAGTTATGTCATAACTTCTTTAATTTTTGATGGATTTTAGGGTCCATACCTGAATCAGGCAACCAGAAGACGAAGGTTTTGTGTGATTCATGCTTGGAGTTAAAAGAGTCTCAGCCTCAACCACCGGTTCCTGTGCCAACTAATGATGCTACTGGCAGGTATATGCTTCTGTCACAGTATATTGTTAGTGTTCAATAATAAGAGCATACTATAGGTACTTTTGCTACTCTGTAAGCTTAGTGTTTGCAGAGACTGTACCTTCAATGAATAATTACAAATAGATTCACAATAATAACTTTGTTGTCACTTATTGTACTGATAAATTCTATGATATATGTACAACTTAGCTGTGCTATATTTGCTGGACTTTTTAGTGATAGGTCAAAGTAAGAGATAATGTTGCAAACATTAACTGCATTTTTATTTTCCTTTATTTTTTTCAGTTGGAGGAATTCTATTTGCTCTTTCTGAATTATAAAAAAAACCAGGAAGACAAGGCCATACCTGAAATGTTACTCTAATTTAAGTGACAAGCAATTATTAAATTGGTATTTTATCATTAATGTTGATGAAAAACTTGTTCACTCATATACATCTAGTTTTCTTTTGTTTAACATTTGAAACTAGTATGAACTCAGGGAATCAGAGGTATGATAACTTTTGACTATTGGTAGAAGTGTGTGTAATATATGTAAAAAACCGATTGGCATGATTATCGCATGATTTTTTTTTCATTGGCTTGCGTTTTTATAACAATCATTCTTGATATGTTCAGGCCAGTATCTCCGGTATCTGCTCCTAGTTCTACAACCAAAGTAGCCAACAATAGCTCTACCCGAAGCAAGAGCCAGGGAAGAATAACTAGAAAGTCAGTAATGTTATCTTGTCACTTACTCTGTTCTTTGTATTTCGATTGATACGTTGGCCTATCAGTTTCTAGAAATTTCGATTTCTTTGTGAGATTGAGATCTGGAGTATATTTGTTATGTAGAGACCTGCGGATGCACAAGTTTGTATTGGAGGAAGATGTGCTAGCTGATGGAACAGCATTAGCTTATTTTGCTCGTGGGGAGGTAATTTTTTTAATTTGATTAGTTGGATACAAGTATATAACATTCTTTCCCTGCACCACTTCCTGTTTTGTATGGTTTATAATTCCAAGATGCTTTATTATCCATATTTTTGTTATTGTTGGCAGAAAATACTGGAGGGTTATAAAAAAGGTTCTGGAATCTTTTGCTATTGCTGTAACAGTGAGGTGCTTGTCGGTCAAAATCTAGTATTGTAGTCAGAAATTGTATCTTTTTAGATTATTTTCCTGACTCTGACTTTGTCATTATCAGGTCAGCCCTTCACAGTTTGAAGCTCATGCTGGCTGGGCTTCACGTCGCAAACCGTGAGTTTCCCATTTGCATTTTTACAGAATCATAAATTAGCTATGTTTCTTTATTCTCTATGTAGTGAAGTCATGAAACTTTTGTTTCCCTTTTCACAGTTATCTACACATCTACACATCGAATGGCGTATCTCTCCACGAGCTGTCAATTAAACTGTCAAAACAGAGGAAGCTTTCTGCAGATGATAATGACGATCTGTGCTCCATCTGTGCAGATGGCGGTGAACTTTTGTGTTGTGATAATTGTCCAAGAGCTTTCCACCCCGGTGAGATTTCGTACTCCATATTGCTGTTTGGTTAACACAATGCTTTATTGTTTAAATTCAAATTTTGGATATTGGCTAAACTGCAGAATGCATCTCTGAGGCTGTCCCGCAGGGTACTTGGTATTGCAAATACTGCCAAAACATGTTCCAAAAAGAAAAGTTTGTTGAAAGAAATGAAAACGCACGAGCTGCTGGTAGGGTTGAAGGTATTGATCCGATTGAAGAAATTACCAAACGTTGTATTCGTATTGTTGAAAATCCAGTTGGGGATTCTGGAGTTCCAGCCAAAAGAGGAGCTCCTGCATGCGTTCTATGCAGGTACTTGTCTACCTCTTTTTTCTTTTATTTTTTGTGTGCAGAAATTGAAAGGGCATGGTGTTTTTGTTTCTTTCTGTGGCTACTAAAATGTTTGGATATTTATATATTTTATTTATTCTTCTGCAGGGCACATGATTTTAGTAAGTCTGGTTTTGGCCCGAGAACTGTCATCATATGTGATCAGGTGCTTTTTTGTAGTAATTTGTGTCCGTGACAGTTTAATTGAATGTTGCTTCTGAATGCCTACGGATTATAACTTCTTTTTTAACTTTCAGTGTGAGAAAGAGTACCATGTTGGTTGTTTGAAGGAGCATAAAATGGACAACCTTAAGGTACGCTAAAGATTTTTTCTTAACCTGTGTATATTTTCCATATACATCTTTCCCATGTATGTATATTTATGGCTTTTAATTCCGTTAAAAAAATATGGCTTTTAATTTTCATTACAGGCATTGCCTAAAGGTGAGTGGTTTTGTTGCGCCGATTGCAATAAGATTCATACTTGTTTAGAGAACCTGGTGGCTGGCGGTTTAAAAACACTTCCAGAAACTTGCTTGGGTGCTATAAAGAAGAAACAAGTGGAACAAGGATTGGAACCCAGTGCTGAGCTGGACATCAGATGGCGGCTTTTGTGTGGTAAAATGTCTTCTGATGATACACGAGTGTTGCTATCCAAAGCTGTTGCTATTTTCCATGTGAGTAATTATTAGTTATTTTATTGTTTGTGTATATGATTAAACTTTGAATTTTTCTAATTAAAGGTTTTTCTTTTGCCACCAACTTGTTCTTTAGGACCGGTTTGATCCAATTGCTGATTCAACCACTAGCCGTCTCGATTTGATTCCCCACATGGTTTATGGGTAATTGATTTGGTTTGCATTTTAATGGTTTTAATTATTAGTGATTTGTATTAATCGGAATATTGACATCATTTCAGGAGAAGTTTAAAACAACAGGATTATGGTGGGATGTACTGTGCTATATTGACAGTCAAGTGAGACTCCATTTCTTAATCCAACTACATCACATGTTTTTAATCTTTAATGAATTATATTAACTGCAATTCTTTTTTAATTTTGTAGCTCTACAGTTGTATCTGCTGGCATATTTCGTATCTTTGGGCAGGAAATAGCCGAAATTCCTTTAGTAGCAACAAGTAGTGAATGCCAAGGATTGGTGAGTCAAGTTGGGCGGGTTGGATGTGTTGGGTAACTGGCTGGGTTGAGTTGACTCGGAACCCCTTTCATCAATTTTTCATTATAATCTTTATAAGAGATAGCTTGTCAGTTATGATTACAGAAGCTATATAATTTCAAAACTAATCTAATTTTCTAATATAATGTTCTAGGCTCTATGCGTTATACATATTGTTCTGATTTATGTAAATTATCGTGTAGGGTTATTTTCAAGCTCTGTTTTCTTGCATTGAAGAACTGCTAGCTTCTTTGGATGTAAAAGTTCTAGCTCTCCCTGCTGCTGATGAAGCTGGATCCATGTGGGTCAAGAAGTTTGGGTTTGAGAAGATGCCTGATGCAGAGGTGTGCACTTTTTATTATTTATTAAACTTGTTTACTAACTACATAAATCTCTCTTGTTTTTGGTTAGTCTATTTTAAGATGCTGTTAGCGTTGATGATCACACAAAATTCCACAAGCCAGAAACAAAAAGTTATCTTACAATCTTACATGATTAAACAATTTGTCTATGTTTACATCAGAGGTGGCAATTTCAACCATTTGCTTATGAATGGTTCGATTCAGGTCTAGTGGAAGTGGACCCGTTCACAAAAAATAGCTTATTAGTAAATGGGTCGAACAAGTTGAAAACCACTTTAAAATGTATATATGCTTCCTTAAATCTTGTAGATCATTTTAGTTAGATAATAAGATTATTGAAATTTAATGGGTCAAAGGGGTAAACGTTTCTGAAAGTGTATCATTAATGGATAGAACCTGACCCCGGGTAGCCGGACTTTATTAATTGGCCGTTCAAAAAAAAAAGTTTGTACGAAAATATAATGTTTTTGAAATAATATAAAATCTTCATCATGATTAGCACTATTCTTTTAAAATATAACAAAGTACTTCAACAGAAAATGTTGTCTGTCAACCTTGTCACCCAACTCATCCGACCCACCCATTTGTCACCTGTAATTGAAATATTTTAATTTTTGTGGATCTTATTTGGTGCTAATAATAAGATATATGAAGGATATAAAAGTTTTGGACCCAATTCATCCCACCTGTTCTCTCACCTGTAGTTCACACTTGTTGGTAGCTGCAAGTCTGCAACACTTCCATTTAGCTAAAAAAATGGTCCATTCGTGTTACACGAAGTATATGATTTGCATATATTGTTGTATAGTACAATGACAAACGCTAATGTGTTAACCCATTTGATATTATGTCGCAGGTGAAGCAGTATAGAAAAAAATACCAGCTAATGATTTTTCAAGGAACCTCAATGCTGTACAAGACCGTCCAGAAGCCTTAAACAATTAAGGGTTGGTAATTGGTTGATAGATGATAAAGTTTTGTGGGCCCGGTGTAACGGGACGTGTCAAACATGCTTATTTTCTTTTGGTTATATAGTTACAGTTATATATGGGGAAAGGTAGTACAGTGCTACCAAACATCTCCTGTTTTGGTACAAAAAATGGTATTTTGAATTTTTTGATTTCTTGATAGTCCAAATTTAAACGGGCTGACCCGTGGGCGTTTTTGGTTAGGAGATCTAAACCTTTTGTTTTGGAGTTGATGATAATGAGAATTTGAATATAGTTTCAAAGCTTTGTGCATCTTTTCTCTTCATATTTAACTTAAATGCAACTTCATAACTATGAATTTGGAGAAAATTTGGCTTTTGCTGGCAACATATGTAATCTTCTGTTATCTATAAAGATTTGAAGCTGCATAAGTTCTCGGTGTTGCGTGTCCACTTTATGTTCACATATTAGTAGAAATATATGTTTATGCTTGTTATATGGTTATATTTGATTTTATAACGGAACTAGTCTGACCAAAAACATTAAAAAATAGTAGTTTTAAATGTTTGATGATTGGTTTGAGCAAGAAAACATTGTTTAGCACCCATGGATTTGGACTTGTGTTCCTGTGTGTGACATGGCTGGCTGGCTGCTATTTCTTTTTCTTTTATGGGTTCATAAAGAATTGTTAATTGTTGGATTTAGAAGCACTAATTGAGCTTACATAAATTAACTGGTTTTACTCAGGAAGCTGAAAAGAAAAATGGCTCTACTGAGAATTTTTGACATTTGCTGTAGAAATTGTTTACTTTTCTTTATATCAATAATTTCTAAATTATAAAATTTCATATGTTAGGTTTATTATTTATTTTAACTAGATGATTTTATTTGTAGAAATCAAATGATGTTAAACATTCACATCAAAGTTCTCTATATTTACTTTTATGATTACATTATAAAATTTTATTTTTTCTCACTCATTCTCAATTAAATAATATTTTGTTAATATTTTTATTATTATTATTTTTTATCTTTTTTACTCACAATGACTTTAAAAAATATTAAAAAAATTATGGTGTTGAACAGTGATTCTTCAAATATACAAATGAAGATTAATTTTTTTTTTATATTTCACTCACAATCACTTACAACTATTATTTATAATAGAAGAAAAACACTCACATAAATATAAAAAACTTACTATGAATGCTCTAAATAATTTCTAAAAGGATCATACTAATGAGTAAGGGCGAAGCTTAATGAGGGCCGCCCCCTCTATTTTTTTCATCAGTAGTGTTAGTTTTTAGTCTGGTAGTGTAATTTTTTTTAACATACATAGAGTTTGCCCCTCCTAAAATAGTTTACTTTCGGCCCCACCCCCTATGGTGTGGTTCAAGCTCCTTCACCGTTATTGAGGGTTTTATACGTCAACCAACTGACCATGATTGCTATGTAGATGTTAGTGTTGTTATGAATTGTAGTTGTTTATGGAGACCTTAATATGAGATGTTTGTGAAAGAATGTATGATTTTTAAAACGTTTGTTTTAGACTTAACTGGAGATTATGTGATCTCTTGTAGTTCTTGACATGGTTAATTAATTGATTTTAAATTAGAATTTATTTTAGTAAAGTTTAAAACATGTTTTAGTTTTAAATCGTATTATTTTTGTTTAGTTATAATTAACGGGTGTTATGTTTAAGTATAAATAATGTAAATCCAATCAAAGTCACACACTAGAAAACTGGGGAACAAAAGATTTGGGTCTCGACCAAGGTTTGGTCGACGATCTTACGTTTTGTTAAAATACTTATCTCTGTTCTTAACATGAATTAGACAAACAACGAACAAATTGAATAAATTGTTTCACTATTATTTCCCAGATTAAAACAAAACACTATAATCAGCTTATGCACTGTGCTTTTAAAGCTTAAGAAAAGAAACAAACATAAGGCTCTAAGGTGAGTTATCATTTTAATGTTTTCTTAATATGCTCCTAAATAATATGCTCCTAATATGTCATGTTTGAAGATCTAGAATGGAGACTACCAAGCCAGCCACCAAAGTTTCTATCATTTAGTTACAAGTACCTAACAATATAATGTAACCAAACCTTTTCTTGAGGGGGCGTTGGTAAGGGTAAGTAGAAAGAGCAGATAACCAAACCATAATTGAGAAAGTGATTGTCCAATAATGATTATTTTGACAAACGATTATTATGATTCGTTATAGTTATATATGTATCAATAATCAAATTAACTACTGTTTGAAATAAAAAAAATTTGAACTAACTGAAGTAGACTAGCTTGTAGTCTTGTAGTCTAGTGACATTGGTTATTGTTTTTCACAAAAGTGACGTAAGTTAAAATCCTTACAAGTATAAGTTAATATCGCTGTTAGAAAAACCAAACTAGACGACTATGAACCAACTTGTATATTTCTACTTTCTATAAACAATATGTTATACCACTGTATTTTATTTTTACAAACATATATTATATTCAAAATCTAACGTACGTGACTGTGTGTCGGAGGTTGTTTTTCATAAGTTAAATTGATGACCTCAATGTAATAAAATTGCGAACTTTCCAGTAACTCTAAAGCTCACACTTTCCGTGTGTATTTACATTTTATGGACATTTACATATTTTCCATTCCTAAAATTATTAATTACATATCTACTCAAATCAAAAAATCAACTACATATTTTTCCTTTTTAAAGCATATATATTACATATTTGCTCATTTTATTAAAACTACTTATTAAATGATATTTACTCATATTTTTACTAAAATATTTTTACACATTTTCATTCCTAAGACCATCAATTACACATTTTTTTTTCCGAGTCTACTATATAAATAAAAACAAAAAAAATCACATCTCCAAGCACAAAAATTTAAAACTTCATTTGAAAATAACAACACCAGTAATCAAAGTGATATATTCAAATACAAAACACAATTGTTGAAGATTTAAACAATTATAATAACAAAACATCAATATGTAAATATACTTGAGTAAAAACAAGATAAAATAATAATTTAATAGGGTAAGTTAAATAAAATAAATAAATATATAATATAAATGTTCTAAGATAACCTGGAAAAATATGTAACATTTGATTGGAAGAAATATGTAAAAATTCCTAACATTTTACAATAAACTTAGCATATAAAAAAGTTTCCAAATCGAATAGCCTTCACCTTCATATATCGTAACAACACCCACTGCGGATAAGATAAAATCATCGACTATCAATGTCTTCTCCAGCAGTAAGTCTCTCATGGAATTCATCTTCATGGCTCAACAATCTCACTTTAACAACAACAACCAACGAAGGCATCAAGATTTCCGATAAAGCTTCAACCTTTGTAGTTTTAGCTCAAAAGAAAGCCAAGAAAACAAGAAAGGTACACCCAAATCATACCCATTTGGTCATTTCGATCGTAATTCAGGCGAATTGTGTTTTTCTAAGTGTTAATTGGGATTTGTGTTCTTGTTTGTTAGATTATATTGACGGAGGATGTTACTGATGTGGGGAAAAAAGGGCAACTTTTGGATGTTAAAGCTGGGTTTTACAGGAACTTTCTGCATCCTACCGGAAAAGCTCGGATTGTTACTCCGAATCTTCTCAAGTAATGTGGAATTTGGTTGATTTTTGATGATTGTTCTTGTGTGTTTATGTTAATCGAGTTAATTTTAGGAAGTTAGTAGAGATTTGTGGATGAATTAGTGGTTTTGTAGGATGCCCACCAAATGTTTGTGAAAATGTCTGATGGAAAGAATGTTCGGATTTGTTTAATTGGGTCATAGTTTACCTACACCATTTGACCCGTAAACTGCAGTTTACTTTATGTAAATGACCGTTTTAGTGTTCAGTGGTGTGTTAATCTAGAACCTCGTTTAAATGAGTATGAGTCTTAAATGGGATGTATGTCATTTTAGGACAGTAGGTTAAGATTTTATCTGAGTTATGATAGGGGATTACTGGTGTGATGGTCTAGTTATAATACTGTTTGAAAGGATTCTTTTGTTCAAGATTCATGTTTAATGTTCACAGACATGATTTGTTTATCTTTCCTTATTATTTTCTTTTGTTCTTTATTCAGGGAAATGAAAATTGAAGAAGAGAGAATCGAGGCTGAAAAGAAACGGGTATGCACAGGCTGCTTTGATTCATCACCCTTGCTTCTCACTCGAAAGCTGACCATATAGACGGATTAATACTGATATTTTATATTTGAATTTCTAGATTATGTTCGACGCATTGTTAGCAGTTCTGCTATCTTTGTAGTCATATTAGCTTAAGAAATTGCATTTTGCTTCTTAGGTAAAAGAAGAGGCTCTGCAACTTGCTCGAATTTTTGAAACTGTTGGAGCTTTTAAGGTTAAGCGTAAGGGCGGGAAAGGAAAACAGATTTTTGGAAGGTTTGAAACTATATAGAATTCATTTGGTAATTTGATTATTAATCTTTTCTTTTTGAACTTCTAGTAATGCTTCTTATTGTTTGCAGTGTTACCGCTCAAGATCTTGTTGATATAATTAAGGCACAACTTCAACGGTAATCCTTTTGGTCTATGGTTATTTTATTTTTTTCCAAAAGATGTCTTTAAACCATTTACCCAAGTCTAGTTTAGGTTACATTTGCAAACACCAATTATTCTTCTTTTTGTTTAAATTTCCATGCTCCCTTTTTGGTACATTTTTATTTTAGAACTACCCTTTAGCACTTTTATAGCTCTTTTACATGTATCAAGTCTATGCTTTTAAACCTTTTTCATCCAGTATAATGATATTATTGAAAGAGCAAATTGCATAAAAAGGTAGCCAACTTTAAAGAACGAGTAGATAAAAAACCTCAATCTTTTAAAAAAGGTCACTTGTCGGTACTCTGGCTTACCTAGCTGGCATGATGATGTGGCAACTAACATCGAATTGAAACATGACTGTATATTGCAGAGTTAACTTACAATTCTACCCTCAATTAGAACTTTTTGAAAGTTAGTTTGTAGTAAGTGCACATAAAACGCGTCACCAGAAACATAAATCAGACCAAAGTTTGCTACCTTATATGAAACTCCAAAAGAATCATAAGTTCTATGTTTTCAGCTTCTTGAACTATGACTCTTTTCCTCCTCTAATAATCTTAAAATTTTATTGTAGGGACATCGACAAAAGAATTGTTTCTCTGCCAGAGATCCGAGAAACAGGGGAGTATATTGCAGAACTAAAGCTTCATCCTGAAGTTAGTGCTCAAGTAAGGCTGAATGTATATGCCAACTAAAATATGAAAACTCGCCAAATCGACTTCGTTGAAGAGGATTTTTGTCAAGGTATGTGAAATAATCTATACATTTTAGTTATTAAATAAATGATATTTATGTCAACCGAACATAGTTATATTCTAAGTGTTCGCTACATTGAAAGGTAACTTTTTGGTTATTCCATGTAACTCTATACAAAAACATCCACATCGTTGAGTTCATACTTTGAAGCTAGAAAATAACCGCTTTAATCATTGCTATATGTTTTGTGCAGGATGAAAAGCGTTGAAATAGTCTAGAATCGGGCAATTTCCAGATCGAATTATTTCTTTTCGTTTTATGTGGTCACAATATAACATTGGTATGTACACATCCTTGGTTTATTTGTTAGTTTTGTTGTTAAATAGTTCATTCTAGTGAAATTTCAAGAAACACTTATGTATGGGTTATTGTATCACCATTGAAGCCAATCTTTCCTTATTTAGATTATATGCATAAGTCATGGTCACCAAACATTTCCATCTATGGTAAGCTTCCAAACATCAAAATAGAGTAAATTACACGGATAGTCCCTGGGTTTGTACGTATTGCAACTTTAGTCCCTATTTTTAAGAAATTACAGATGTGAGCCTGAACTATACAAGAAGTGCACGCTAGCAGTCACTATCACTAACAGAGGTTAAGTTTCTCTGTTAAATGTTTGAAAATGACAAAAATACCCTCATACAAATAAAAGATAAATAAAAAATTAATCAACAAATAGTGGGACCTTAAAAAAAATCTAACCCACCCCTCCCCTAACCCAACCATCATCTCCTAAAAAATAAGAACCCTAAAAAATAGGGTTTGGTTTTAATCTGATTTTGGTTGTGTTTTTTGTGGGTATGAGATAGATTAATGGTTTTGGTACACTTTCATCATCTTCATCGTCATCTATCAGTTCATCATCTTCATAATGATGAGCTTCATCTTCATCATCGTCGGCATCATCTTCATCATCATCGGCATCATCTTCAAATCACTGAGTAGTTCGTCATCTTCATCATTACCGATTAGTTCATCATCTTCTTCATCATCAATCAGTTATCATTACCAATATTGCTACCACCGCTCACAATCACCACCACCATAGGTTGCTACCACCACCACCGCTCACAATCACAACCATAACAAGTCATTACCACCACCACAGCTTATAGTCACCACCACCATCAGTCACAATCGTAAAAAAACCCTTTTTAACGCTGAAATAACGAGATCTATAATGGTAATGACGACTTTCGGTTTTAGATCTGATGGTTTATAGATCAGTTCGACGGGATCTGCAATGATGGTGATGATTTCTGATCAAACCTAAGGGTTTCAGAGGGATGCGATGGGGTCCGATGGGGGTTTGGTGTTTTCAGGCAGAAAGGATGTGGTGAAACTGGTGGTGATTGTAGGAAAAAATAGCTTAGGTTGTGATGGTGGTGATGATGGTGTGGAGAGATGAAGATGACGGTGGTGAGGTGGTGATGGTGACGGTTGTCGAAATAGTGGCCGGAGGGATGTCCGATAGCAAGACTACAAGGGGGTGGCTAGTGGGTGGGGTAATTGTTTTTATTTTAAAAATAAGGGTACTTTGATCATTTTACATAGACTCAACTGACCAAGTTAACTTTTGTTAGTGTTAGGGAGTGCGGGTATGCAGACCATGCAAAGTTCAGGTCCGAATCTGTAATTTTTTGAAAGTAGAAACTGAAGTTGCAATACGTACAAACCTCAGGGACTATCCATGTAATTTACTCCATCAAAATACAAACCTCATACTACATCATAATTATATGGTATGGAGTTTCTGTGGCCAGGAAAATTATAACATTAGCTCATTAGCTCTATTGTCCAACAAACTTACCAAAATGTTTTTAAGTTTTCCAAATAATTCAATCTAATAAGAACATTTCATGTGTCATTCTTTGCGCTTCATGGCGCAACAGATCCACGCTTTTGCTTCATGGTGCAACCGATCCATGATCATGAGCCTTGGCGCTATAGATCGATGCTCTTGCACCCAATGGCGTAGTAGACCCCTTCATCATTAAATAATAAAAGTGAGACACGAGGAAGAGGGGGTTGCGCAAGGGGGTTTGCATACATTCCTTTATTCATCTGAAAAATTGTATATTAATTCAAAAACAAGTTTTTATTGCATAAGTACAATGCATTTTAAACATGATTTGAGAAAATATGTAATTTTATAAGTTTAGAGGGGGAGATATGTAATTACCTCTAAAAATGAATAAAAAGCATTATTTAATGTATAAGGGTTAAGTATAAGTAATGAGATGTAGAAAGTTTTAAAATGATAAATAAAATTTATGAATATACGTGTTTCTTTTAACAAAATTATAAGGTTAAGGATATGAAATGGAATGTGATACTCTTATATAGTAATGATTACTTTGATTTATGTTAAGGCGGGTCAACTAGTGTTCTATATTATTTTTAACGGGTCAAATGGCAAACAAGATTAGTTAAAAAGGAAACAAGGTCTAAGTATTAAGTATTCAAATGCATTATGCATATAACCTATAAAATCATTTATCTAAAAGTGAGATCATCGTGCTTATAAGTTATAAACTCTTCATTAGTTAGAATTCAAATGCAATACATTCTCTACTTAATATAAATTTATTAGTAGATTTAGTTGTATTAAATGTAAAGTAAATTATATATATAGTCTCCATAGTCTGTTGAGAAAATCATAAAAATAGTTCTTACAATTCATATATCATGAAAATAATTTGTGTATGGGCATCTATGGTTTGATCTAACTTTACTTAAAACGACTAAATAACTTAGAACATGTGGTACACATGTCATGCCCCCACCCCCATCTGATTTGGATAAGTGGCCCTGAGGGAAACACCATGCCGCCCTTTACAACCGGTTGTTCGGTTCTACACACAACTGGCTTAAAATGATGGCGTCACTACAGTTCTACACACAACCAGCTTATCTCTCACTCTCACTCTTTAATGTATTAAAAATTTAAAAAAAATGCAAAGAAGAAAAATAAAAAAAAAAGTATTTTCATGGTTAAAAGACGAGCCGAAAGATGGATGATTGTGGTAATATAATACCGAGGTGAGAGAGAATGATAGAAAGATGAGTGTTAAGTTTGTTTGCGTAGAATCACAAAAATCGCCCTTAACTATATTAATCCATAATTTACACACATTTAAAAAAACACTAGATATCAGTTTATGGTGTACGTCCATATACAATGATTCAAAAATCCAATGCAACTTTTATAAAAGTTAAGAGTAATTAGAAATTCAAAATTAACCCTACAGACTCCATAATGTAGTTTTAAGGCTACGACCTCAACCCTTTCTAACAGGTTTTTTTCGTGTTACAATTACATCTCAAGCCTAGAAAATATTAGATCAGGTTCACAAGACTCGAAAACGTGACAAATGTTTGCTTCACGAGTAAAGAGTGTGTGTGGTTTTTTATATTTTCTTTTTTTATAAACAATGCACTTTTAAGCTAAGATAAATAAAAAATATCAAAGGGTAGGTTTTTTAAGTGATTGTTAAGTACACGTTTTGATGAATGGTTTAAGCATGGAACATTGCGTGACTTTCCATCGTTCCATAAATTCCGTGAATACTTTAACAATCGTCTATAATTTAATCAACACGTTTACTAAACAATGATTAGCAACAACTTTATCCTTAATATTTTATGAAGACGAATATCTATTATGTTTTGTATGTTTTATAAAAGTTTCTACGAAGCTGAAATTGTCAAAATCTGTACAATATCAAGTTTTTTTTTCTATTAAAAATATTAACAATTTTTGATAATTTTTTATCAAATTAAATTTGTAATAGAAACTTTCACCATTGTAATTTGTAAATATAAAACAAATTACTATTGTTGTTTAGTAAAATACAATTCATTATAAAAGTTTACACGCTTTGAAAAGGCTAATATTCCTTTAAAGGTTTGAGGTTGATATTTGTTGAGCTAAGAATAGTTTATGGTTAAGTGTTTCTAAAATTGGATTGAATCGGCTAGGACAGTCTGACTGGCTAAACCAAGAATCATCGGTATCAATAGTTCAATTATAAACTAATAGACTAGACACAGATGAACGGCTAGCTTTGAGCACATCAGTCAAATATGATGAAAACCAAAGCATTAAACCGGATAAAATTGTTATTGCTCATTTCCCAATACTTTCCTTCTTACTTTGTTAGCCGACCAACTTTTACGATCAATTAAGCCAAATGATCGTCAGAGCTGCCGTAGTCGGTTAGGTTTTAAGAAGATATATTTTGATACCATAAGAAAAGGGTTGTGAAGAAAATTCAGATTCACCACTTTATGTGATTAAACACATTCATCATTTTTCCGAAAGTTTTTATATAGAAAACACCTACTTATAATAGCTATATTGAAACATGTGGATGTATTTTTTTCCTCTCTTGTAATTACTTTATTTTTAACATACAAAATGAGAGTAGCGGAGTCTACTTTATTACTAGTAAACCATATAGTTTTAGTAACTAGTAACCCGTGTATTACACGGATTGTATAAATAAAGAATTAAACATAATAAAAATTTATTAATTATAAACAAAATTTTAAGATAAGATATAACTAAAATTACGTATGAGTAAACACTATAAGTAATAAAACAATGATATCAACTTTTTAAACTTTTGTTTTTAATTTTATTTATTTTTCCCAAAATGAATAAATAAATAAATATTTTGTTTAAATAACTTTTAATTTTATAAATATTCTTATTATAACTCTCCATTTTAATTATTCTTGGTTTATAAAAAATTATATTTTAAAAACACCAATTTTAAAATATTTCGTATTTTTTTAAAAAAGTTTGATGTTTTAGAAAAATTTCTTACTTTATAAGAATTTGTTTCCTTATAAATAATATTAATAAAAAGATATATTTCTTAATTTATTAAAAAACTATTTGTAATCTAAAAAGATTAACTAATATTATTAATATTTAGCGAATATGATGATGTCATGTGTGCTTTTACTTATATACTAGAAGAGCAGAAAGATAAAATTGTTTTTGGACACTAATGATATTGAAGAATGAAGAGGAAAGATGGTAAGCAAATTAACTTGTATTTATAGCTCAATGATTATACCAATTAAAAAAAACACTTTTTTCAATTATTACCTATAGAAGATATTAAATTTCTTTAGATAATTACGTCAATGATTAAATAATCATTTAAGTGTATTTTAAAAGATTTTATAAAATTCTAAACTATCATATGTGTATTCATTACAAACCACAAATCTATTAAGATATATTGATCGATTTCTTTTATTTACCTAAGCATCTAAAGTTTTCAAATATCTATCCAATGTGACATCAATAACCAAACATATTGAAAAGGCAAACACTGAACATTCTACAAATCAACATCATTAATTCATTGAGATTAAGGTAATCCAAATCAATGTGGGAACAAAGTACCACATTATGTGTGGTAATGCCTATTCGCAGACGGTCCATTCACAGACACAAAAACACAAGTTTAGTTCAGTGCTCACCGGCAAAGTGTGGGTGATTGCACGTTGCTAGAAGGCATAGCGTCTAGAGCTAAATGTATATATATTGTTAATGCGCTCTAACACAACGCGATGCACGCTATAATGATGGATGGCACTAATAATATTTTTTATGTGTTGTATATGTATCTGACATTTAAATGACATCATATTTTTGAATACTTACAATCATTTTGACACAAGAAAACATCTTTTGTATCTGTAGGTCTATGAATTATTGATCAAGTTATTATTGATTCTAACGATAGCTGTTGAGAGATGTTTTTTTTTATGAAGTCAAATTTAGGTAATCATATTGGATTGGTGGTGTTTTATGAATGATGTTGCAATTGTTTCATAGGAAAAAAGAAAGAATTAGCTAATGGTACTTTGACTGAAAATGAATAAGTTGTTTTCAAAATATAATACAAACATTAAAATCACATTGATATAAATTCTAGATCAACAAAAAAAACAAGTTGAAGAATTAAGAGTATTCTAACTTGATTTTGGTTGTTTGCTTGTGATTTATCATTTTTCCTCAAGGTTTCAATATATGCTTTGAGACAGTAGAGTCCAACCATGAGGCCATAGAATTTGAGACATCAAAAGAAAGAAAAACACTAACACCTTATATCCATGAGCATGTGGGATATGGATTTTCTGAGTGATTTTCGAATAGAGGAAATATAAACAATTTTAACTTTGTTTGGCATCAGATAACATTTTTATTATTATAGGTTATAGATATATCATAACAACGAGTTGTGTAAACATATCTTTCACTGTAGTTTATTTATTTTTCTATTTTCTATTTTACTTTTTTATATGTTTTAGATTGTAACATCAATAAAATTCTTATTTTATCCTAGTAAAAGATAAAACTGATTTATTCAATTCAATATTTTTAGAATGAAATACATTGAAATTTAAAGAGAAGACTCATTAATTATCCTTGCTAATAAACATGGACGCGCAACCGTATTAGATTAGTGTGTTTTATATTGACATTTTTTTTTACTATTTACTATCTCACGGTGATAAATGTTGGTTTGAAGATTGAATGAGATGTCGAAATCTCAACAGAGAGGTCAGATACAACGAAAAACACGCCGGCAAAAACTCGTCTGCTTCATCTCTCTTCAACTTCTGGCTATTTTCAGGCAAGTGCGACGTCCGGCAGTACGCTGCTTTGAACCGGTGTACCCTACGAACAGACGACGAATCTGTTTAAGGGAATTGTGTTAAACACAAGCCCGGTTCTCCTCATCTTCTTTTATGAATCTGTTATTTGTTTTGCAGGATTTCTTTCGGTTGCTAATCGTATAGTCTTCATTGATGTTACATTGAATCTTCTATTGTATTTCTTTCTACAATTCGTTTATGTACACTGATTAACGATTTCTAACAATAAAGTTCAATCATACTCTCACACTAGAACACAATCACAGGTCCACATCTTTTTATTAACATAGCATGTTCAATGGTTCGGTTAGTGGTTTATTCAATATATTCGGTTTGTTTATTCATGGGGCTAACCGTTCATTGAACCGAACTAGAAATAGACCTAACCGTACCGAACACAACTGATTAAGTCATTTAAACCGATTTGCTCAGCTTATTCGGTTGGGTTATTCGGTTAAACCAATTATTAGATAAAAAAGCGTTAATAATAAGCTGAATGATATAAAAAAAAGCTACAATACCAATATTAGAAATACACCATCAATACTTATTCCACTAAATCCATTGAAAATCTTATAGGTTAATTACTCAAACACCTAACACCAGGATGATATATACAAATCGAGAAATGGTGCAAAGAATTACTCAAATACCACATAACAAAAACCAAATAAAAGTTGTAACGAACCTTATTCAATTAAAAAATTAAATATCTAAAAATAGAGTTTAACAATTTAACAAGGTGTCACGTTAAATATACTTTTACTTTTTCAATAAATATTTATATATTATATTAATAATACTAGTATTTTTATTGAATTCTGTTGTTACTACACATAAAGGGGTGAGAGATGCCAACTGCAGCTGTCATCGCTACCGGCCACCTTATCATGAATACTATCCTCACTTTTGTTTAATTATAATCAATATTAACGCCTAATTTTTATTTACTTACATTATTATTTGTAAATTATTAATTATTAGGTGTAGCTATCTTAAGCATAAACAACTTATGACTTTCCTTAATCTTTTATTTTACCATTTTAAAGTTATAAAGTTATACTTACTATTTAATTAACTAATTTCTTTTGTTGATAGTTTTATAACATTTAAACTAGAGGTGTAAACTAGCCTAGTCCAATCTGAGCTCATCTGAGCTCTGCTCATTTAAAGTAACAGAGCTTAAGACGTTGGACTTGATTTGAGCTTTATTTCTAAAACTTAACTTTGCTTGTGTGTAGCTTTTCAATATCAAGTTTATATAATTACAAACTTTATCTACAGTCAAAAGATATACTATTCAGCTAATCTTATCATAATTTTTATTTACGATAATTCTTATTATATAAAGAACAACATGCAAGTCTAGTGAAACTCAAATCTGAAGCTCGAGCTAAAACTCATTTATTAAATGAGTTATAACATATGTTTCCAGCTTGAGTTTGTTTAGTTAACCTCAGCATGATTCAAGCTTTAAGAAGAACATATCTTGAGTAACTTCAAAAACTATTCTCATCGTTTATACCCCTAAATATACAAACTCTACATATTTTTTATTAATGAATTATATTATTTTAAAATAAATGTCAATTAACGCCCTTTTATTAAATTGAAATAATAATAATATATGTATATTAATACATGGATGGAGTTGGATGGAAATGGGAAAGGCATGCAGTTAGCCAACTCATCTTGATTTTCCAACCATTGATTGATACCGACTGCTTCACCACTCACTCACTCCATGTGTGTGTTAAGAATGACACAAACCATGTGTTTATTTCCTTTTATTATTAATTCTACACTCAAATAATACCTACTTCTAATGTCACATTTTATAGTTGCAAACACGTTAATACAACATGCGCCCAAACACATAACAAAACTTTACCATAACTTTCGGTTACGATGTTGGTAGTGCCAAACCCTAGTCATACGCTTCTCATGTCATGTTGTCTCCATCTTTCTCAGGTTCGCGTTGACACAATTGTATATCTATTTGTATGTTTGTTTTAAATGCGTGTTTTTAAAAAAGATTGAATCAAACGATTCACAAAGACGGTGTTCAAATTAAACCGATTGAGCAATACTTATATAAGAGATTTTTTTCTCTTGATAGTGTTAAAAGATTAAGCCGAGTCACTTCTCAAATCCATATCATACACTATTATATATTTGAAGTTTTTTAATTGGTAAACAAAAAACAAAAAAAGGCATAGTAAAGATGACCTAAAACAAGAAATGGAATACTTATTTTACAATTTACATACATACTTTAATATCATATTGTTTTCTATATATATAAACCTTTATCCACATGAAATAATTTCTCTTCTCATACAATATCAAATTTAAGTAAAGACATAAAACACTATAATTCTCGTAGCTATTGCTTTAAGTGTAATAATATAAGATGATTACGTAATCACAAAATATCCTTTCTTTCTCGCTCTAATTAATTATATTAACTTGTCACGCTCTATTTATAAGTGTTTATACAGTTTTCACGCTTCTTTAATACTAATCGATATCAGAGTATATAATACAAATAAAGTTGTGAAAGTACATGATTTATTATTATTTTTATACAAACAAAAATGAAAATGTAAAATGAAAAAGAAGAAAAAAAGAAGATGCCCATGTAATACTCACACTATCACTCACTTTTCGTGAATGAAAGGCAAGGCAACCCATGAAATGCATCATATCAACTGTTTAACACTAACCACTTACTCAAAGTGTTTCACACTCACTACACTTGCACACTACTTCAATTTAACTCCAACTAACTAATTACTCTTAATTTCTTTATACTTAATAATAATCTTCATCCAAATTTCACTTCAATTATCAACACCAAAAACTGTTAGCGAATCAAACATTCAATCACATGATCTAACATCACACAATCGAATCAATAAGAACAGCCTCTAGACCGAGATATATATGAAGATAATCAACTTGAAGATAAATGATGTAACAGTTGAATTTGAGAGTTCATAAGAAGAATCTGTTTTGATTGATTAATTATGAATGAATAATGATCATAATAATAACAATTGAGAATGTAATTATGTAATATTTCACATTAATCTGTGGACCTTAATTGTGTTCTTCAATTTCTTCTTCCTTTGATGATCAGTAATGGCAATCTACAAAAGCTGGAGGAGAAAATACCAGATGTTGTTGTTGTTGTTGTTGTGAAGAACTTCCGGTGAACTGAAACTTCGATTGCCGGTGGTCTTCCACCGCCTCCGGCGGAGGAAAGTTGAGATCTAGCGATAACATACTGCTTCCACCAGCCGGAGACCTTCCGGTGATATCGTCGGTGTTTGCTGACGTCACCGTTCTGTTACCGGTGGCCGGAATCGGCCGGTGCTTCCTCATGTGTCCGCCGAGAGCTTGACCGGACAAAAACTCCGATCCGCATATCGAACATTCGTGAACTTTTGATCTGTTGTTGTGAGTGATGATGATACCTGTTTGAACGAAAGTAGATGATCGTGAAGGAGATTTGTGGATGTTATTGTTAGTAATGATAATATTCGCTTTGTTTTCTTCGTCATGTACAACGACTTTGTGTTGATGATCTTCTTCATCTTCATCTGCATCTTCATGTTCTTCAACATGCTCCATCAATGGCGGTGGAATAATATTATTAACCGAACCAGATCTCTTCTCTTCAACGTTAACCTTCGGCTTCTTATGACTCGCTCTGTGTCCACCTAACGCCTGAAACGACGGAAACCTCCGGTTACACGTTTTACACTCGTAATCACCACTCGTCATCTCCGGCAACCTCCGGCCGGTCAACTTCTCCGTTCTCCGACGAATCTGATCGGAATATTCCCCCTCCGGTTCACTTTGCGCCAACAGAATCAGACAATTCGCCATATCTTCATCTTCCTTCGTCGAAACCTCCGACGACATCGCCGGTGAGTGATCCGGCGTGATTTCACCAATCAAACAGTCGCTGTTGCCGGAGATGTTGCCGGAGGTAGTAGACGTACCGTAAGGTGAACAAGGCCTTTGACGCTTCGTACGCTTTCCTTTGATGATTTGTAAAGCTCGATCACGACTCATGCCTTCAGTGAATTCCGCCATGAACTCCATTTCAATGTGAATCTGTGTGTAAACTGTAAAGTGTGTGATTGTGAGAGAAAGTGTGTGTGTGTGTGTGTGTGTGTGTGTGTGGGATAGTGGTGAACTGGTGATGAGAAAGAGTGAGGGGAGTTGGTTTAATATATACATAGTGAAGGGGTGATAAGTGTAAATAGTGAAAGGTTAGGGGATGGGATGGGAAGGGGGTGGAGTGTAAATATTTCTTCAAGTAGTTTGTTGCCAACAATCTTTTTTGCGTTTCACTTATTAAATAAGTGGTTTTAACATTTATGGTCGCGTGAGTCTCACGCGCTGTTTAATGTTCCTCGCGTGCGATTCATCCAATCTCCTTAACTCTATTTTACTTTTTATTTCTTTTTTTGTTTTTGCTAACATGGATGTTAATTTACATGTTGATCATTCTCTTAACGAAGGTTAGAATAAGTGATACTCGACCTCGTTAACTGAAATATACATAAATTATTTATCTAAAATTTTGAATCATACCGTAAATACTATCATTTAATTTTTAAGAAAATGTTAAAAAAAAGGTTATAAATTTTTAGAAATGTTCAGAATAAGTGATACTCGACTGGCTACCTGTATTTAATTTACATGTTGACATTCTTTTTAGATTAAATACTATTTTTACTATAACATTACCTTAATTTTTATCTTTTTTTTGTCATTGAGTAATCTACTAATCTACTAACCTTTAAGTTTTATGTTTCATATTACTTGAGTATTAGAAATATATAAAAATTAAAATGATGTGAAACGTATTTAGAAACCTTAACAGGTAATTTCAAACATAATAATGGGTATACTTGATAGCCGCATTTACACCGTTACTTGCCGGGTAAATAGTATTGGGTAGCCGAGAAGTATGAGACTCGTATTACCTATACACACATATAATGACAGGATAGTAACCGCCTAGTATTACATAATATATGTTTTTCATCATGTACTAGCTTTGTTGAGTTTACGACTCTAGGTTTAACTATCTTCTAAGTGGAAACTAAAGACATCATACGTTGTATTTGTTGTTAAGTACCATATATTTTCACCTTATGTTAAGTTGATAGCATTTAGAAATTGTTCAAATTTTATTAACTTAGTGGCAGTTTTAATAAAACGATACACCCTTGGTAGTACAACATACATTGATTTAATTACATGTACGTTTTACCAAAAGAAAGATGTATCAGTGGCAAAAGACTCGAAGTAAGCTCTTTGCTAACCGTTTTGTACCGAACTACTTTGATCAGGTATATAACTATGACAAATGATTTTTTTTTTTTGTCTTTTTTTTCCTGATGTCTCTCTCTATTGGAGAAAATGTATTACAAACTGACACTCTAGACTATGAATGCTGCATTATATTATTAGAATTAGTCAGTAAATTAATAAGATGCAGATTCTAGTTGTTTTTAACATAGTAGAAAGTTGTAATATATGAAAGCTAACGTGTTCAACGTAAATAAAATTGAAAAATGTACACACCATTATAAATGAATGGTGGTTGAATTATGATGTATTCAATTTGTCACTATCGTGACAAAAGTGCAAATGCAACGTTTAGCCACTAGTACCCACCATCTTGGTCCATGATACGATTGTAAAGACATTAAGAAGTTTGTAAACCTCACATTAAAGATGACATAGAATTTAAATTCACTAAAAGAGCAAGACGACTCAACTTTTACACAGAGACACGAGTCATAAAATACATAGAGATAGATATAGATATAGTTATGAAGAAAACGACTATTTTAATATTTATGTACGTGGGTGAATCAAAGATTTACCCACAATATTAATAATCCAGGTTTCGATGCCTGAAATTCAAAATTTACTGGTTCACTATAACTTTTTATTTATAAAATATTACCTAATATTACATGTATGAACATGTAATAAGAAAGAAATGATATAATAGTAACACTAATAGTTGATCAAGAAAATGCACTTTAAAGGTATGCTGCCCCTCATTCACTCCATGTCGTCTTCACCTCAAAGGAAAGTACTTCTATTCCTTCATCTTATTTTTCTTTGCTTTTTGCTAAAATTATTCCTTAAATAAATAGTTATAATATAATAATATTACACTTCACTTCATTCATTAGGTTATTATTAATAGTAAAAGATCTACAACAACTTTGGCTGGTTTGGTGTACATGAGGCACTGGTTGTATGGATTGGGTTACTATAAAGAGATTTAAATATAATCATGGTCACCTACTATAAGTTTTTTTATGATTAATATTCATGCTTACAATTTTGTTACGGAATGAAATCATTGATATGAGACTTTTCTCACATTGGTTGTATGGACAACATGGAGTTTATAAACAAATAAGTCCTTTTACTCATCAGCTAGTATTTTGAGTTGAGTTTCTCATGTTTGGTCTCTAACAAAATTTGAGTATAAAATTATAAGCTAAAGAATTTCATCTTTACTCGCAAGAAAGATGACAATCAGATTGTAATCGTCTCATCGTTATTGTAGTAATTATTTGTTGTATTTGTTTTAAAGTTTTCATAAAAATAAGGGCTTTTGTATAGCGTTTTGTCCAGCGCGACTAAAGATTTTCTCCTCGGTGCATGACTTAGTTGCAGACCATATCAGGACTTCTCAGGTAACAATATTGTTTGATGCGGGTGAAGGTAACTCAAGCATTAAACCAATTAGACAATAAGTACATCCGAAAAAGAAATCTGAGTGGTAAAGCTAACAAAAATAAACCTTGATTCTGTTCTAGTATAAAGGATTTGCCATTGTCCTTTGGATATCTGTCTCGTCTAGGCTACTTTAGTTTTAGAAGAGATACAAGTCTACCATATTCCTTCAATTTACATACTTTGACAAATTCTGGCATGAGGGCACTAAGAACGTACATAATATTCAGAGTGGTCAACAGGAAATGCATCTTCTGGACTTCTCAAAAGTCTATCGATCATACTTTTAGTTGAACACATCTAACTATAAAGTTCTGATTATATCTACTATGCTTATGATAATTAGATCAAAACTAGCAAACATTATATCATCAATTGTATGCATGTGATATGCGGGTGAATTCTTTCTACGATATGCCTTATATTTATCACCCCTAAATAAGTGTTAATATCATCATTGACCAACGTCACATATCATAAAATTCTTTAAGAGTTATTTTCTAAAAAATAATCCAAACAAGAAGGTTTCAAATGAAGGACCATGAGGGGAGGGGGTGTCGGGTTACAATACTAGGTCCCTTGGTTAAATAGCAACCGTCTCAACCACCAGAGCAAAGAACTTTTTGTTGATAAATCCCTCGTATATACATAACACAAGGAAAATTAAACCAAGAGTCTGTCATATGTCAGGATTTGATTAGTGGATGCGTTTATTTATTACACTTACAAGTGTTACACCTTTTACTAGTATATATAATTTTAAGTGCTTTTATCTAAAAGTTAAGCATATAAAATATTATGATGTTAGATGGAAGGAAGGTGGGAAGGGAGTAGGGAGTAAGTGTGAAGTTGGGGTAGGGAGGCTTAATGAGTTAGTTATGTTATGGGTGGTGTAGACTCTGTCCACCATTACAATAATACATTTTACAGGTAACATTGTCACCATTCGACTACACTCATGCTTCCACTCTCTTCCTACTCTTCATATTTCGTTTACTTTTTTTATATAATATTATATTTTTAAAGACAAAACAATAGAATTTAATTGGTATTTTAAAGTATTTAACATGTTACTCATATGCTAAATTTAGTTTATGATTACCCAATTATGTATTTGTTTTTGTTTATAACGAATCATGTTAAAAATATACTCATTGTTGGAAATATGATACAGGGTTGATATAAGAATTGACGGACTTATATTTGAATCATAGAAGCAAGTAAGCTGGAAATGATCCAACTTAAAGGACAATAACTTTTTATCCATTAGGTTTGCCTGACTTTCAACCCTAATTTCCCTAATTTGAGCCTGTTTTTGACTTGGTCACTTTTTCTACAAAGTTAATGATTTTGATTAATTTTGTTTTAACCGTAAATATGTGAATTGTAGATGCCATTGATTCACGTGTTTAATTAGTCATTTGTTTCATATTTAAGCTTTAATTTTATTTTTCAGTATTTAAAAATATCTATCAAGTTTAAAAAAGAAATTATAAAGAGGTGAGATTTAATGTTTTTCTTATTTAGAAACTTATCAAATTTTCTTTAAATATTTTTCTCTTTGAAAATGTATGCTTCCCCTTTGCTTGAAAATAACAAAAACACCTTTGATAATTATTTTATAATATCATTACTTTTTGATGGGAACAAACAAACGTATTTTTCACTTCTTACAATTTTAAGGGTTTTTGTTGTCATGAACCATTTTTTGGGTGAATTGAATACAAACGAATATATACACACACATGATTTTTTAGTATAACACATTTATCTCAATAAAAAATAAATGACTTACCTCCATATTTATTACCCCTAAGTATATAAATGGAAAAGAAAAAAGAAAACAAATACAACGGCTTATTTTTTGTTTTTTTTATTGATTAAGAGTTGTTTGTGTATAGTTGTTATCCAGAATGGCGATGGTGTGAAACGGTGCATGAGTTGTGTGAGCTCACTTTATTTATTCTTTTCTTTACTTTTGTTGTGTCCATATAATAAAGGCAAATACAAGTGCAACAAATGCAACTTTGGCAGTTGTAAGTTGCCTCCACTCCTCAACCTAATTTTAGTTGAAATTAGTTATCTCATTTTTCACTTTCTAACCGATTTTTAATAAATTTTGTTTTCAACGTATATGTGAAGTGTTATGTATATGTGAAAAATCCGACCACCCTTATAAAATTTTGCAATCGTCCCCATTAAACTTTTGAAACTGAAGAAAAAGTAACAATGTCACAAACACGTTGTCGTAGGTGGAACTACTATGGGGTCACAGTCCAACGAATCATATTTTCTCATAATCGGGGTTTTTAACAGAGTAAAATTTTAGTACTTTCACCCTTAAATAATCAAGTAGTTAGTAGAAAGAAAAGGAAACTTATACCGAGATAAATATTTGGACTATTAAACAAGCTAAATTTATATTGGTTTCAAAATATGAGAAATTAAATATTATATTATTGGTCGACACTGTTCTCAAACATGTTGAGCATCATCCCCATTAAAAAGTTTGGGAACCATTTTAACAATAAGTATAATCGTTTAAAACATGTTGCATCATCACGTTTATAAGTATAATTGCTTTAAACATTAAATATAACCACTTTTATGACTATAATTGCTTTAATACGATTCTTGATATATATGCAAATACAAGAGTTTTGTGACCTTTTTAAAGATGTTTCTCAAAAATGAACCGGATCCGACCCGAATCGGAATAGAATTTAAATTATATTACAATAGCCAAATAACCTTAAAATACTCCGCCCCTCTGAAAATGTTTTATGGGTCCGCCACCGGTGATGTTGTGATTTTTGTTCTTGGATTCTAACAAGACTCATAAGTCATAATTTTTGGATTGGTCAAAATTCAGGTTCGGTCGGTCAATTTCTTGACTTGGATGTCTCGATTTCAACTTTTAATTAGGCATCTAACTTTTTTTTTTTTTTTTTTTTTTTTTTTTTGTTAATTAATCGGGAATACTTGGGCATTTTTATTTGATACAGTTGGATATATGGATAACTGACAAATCACAATTTGCCTTTTACTAAAACAAAGTAAATTACTTCAAATACTCAATATTATAATTCTTTTATTTCTTATTTAAAGTTTTATGTATCTTTTACACATTTATATAATCTTTTACGTACTAAAAAAGTCGTATAAAGTTTTCATAAAACCAATGCTAATAGCATCATAACTCTTGTCATAAAACAAGGTGTCAATCGTAAAAAAAAGATTATGGTCGTTTGAAATTATCATATCATAGTTCTACATGAAACATAAAAAAGAATGATGTTAGATGACCCGAACCCCATAATCTAGTTCCGTCAATGGTAACTGTAATGTTTGACAGTAAGTGGATGTTCGGTAGCAATATAGTATTTTGTAGGAATAGTCGGTTGTTCTCTAGTAACTATAATGTTTGCTAGTAACTGTTGTCAATGAATAGTTGGTAATAAGAGGGACTATGTAAGTTTAAGTTAATAGTTTAGGGAAGCTAAATTGTCAATTTAAATTTTTGCTAGGAACCCTTTAAAGAAGGGGATTAGTGAGAAGAGTAGGCTATAGACAAACTTTTTTATATTGTATTATTAATGTCGTTGATTCCAATTAATAAATATATCGTTGACGATATTCGTTCATTTTAATACATTTTACAATCATATTTCTTTGGTATTTAAAGTGAATCACATTACGATTTATTTTTCAACGTACACATTAATAGATAATATATTATACATAATTACAGTTTAGTCCCATATCAAGTTCACTCAAAAATTAAAACCATGTGATTTAAAAGTAGTGCAAGTAACAACAGTATCATATTTTGGCGTGAATGTGGATTTTTTTTATTATATTTTTTTTATCAACTTATAACACTCATTTACTGCACTTCTCAACTCATTAGATGATTCAAACTCACAACTACAATTGAAAATACACCACTTTACCACTAAAATATAAACTCAAAAGTTATATGCCAAATATATAATATAAACTTAATTAGTTGTTTTTTAACGACAATTACACGAGCCTACTTTGTATGATAATTGTTGTCTTAATCGGGTTCAATTATCAATTTCACAGTCGAGACCCCACCTCCAACCCACTGGCTCAGTCCAGAGCAATTTTGCTCAAAGCAAGATTCGAACGATCGACTTCCCATTTGAAAATCCATGGGGCTACACTAGGCCAAAAGGATTTGTGATACTTAATTAGTTGTTATACTCTATCTAATTAACATGAATTTTTTTAAACATGTGTATATCTTATTATTGTTATTGTTATTGTTATTTTTCGGAATTGTTTTAAATAGGCATAATAGTTATGTATGTTTAATTAATATGGTGACAATTTGATAACAATGTATCATTCTATTTTAGTTTTATGGAATAAATATG
The DNA here is from genome assembly GCA_025506505.1 of Flaveria sonorensis. Classification (NCBI taxonomy): domain Eukaryota; kingdom Viridiplantae; phylum Streptophyta; class Magnoliopsida; order Asterales; family Asteraceae; genus Flaveria; species Flaveria sonorensis. Next base: position 44,949,797 of record CM046431.1, on the reverse strand, counting down.
TAGAAAAGTTTAATCGGATCAAAATATAGAATCTATAATAAGAAATGATATCACCATGTAGAACTCGGGACACTCCTTATGATGAAAGTATATTAGGTACATGCCCTTTGTGTAATGTTGACAATATTATCTTGTTGATTAGTCAATTTCTTGCTAATACTAATTTCACCTTTGCTTAACACCTAATTAAGACCAAGATCAAAACAACAATGAGCAATGTAAAGGTAAGTATATATAATTCGTGTTGCAATCCTCTCATCTTTGTCGCAAATTGGAGATCAATTACTTGTTTTCTATTATAGATTTAATAATATCTTTAAGTGCTATTTTTAAAATTGGTTTTAATATCTAAACATGTAGCAACTTTTCACCTAAGAATAAAAAACACACAACACACTTATGAGTCTAATCAAATAAGAGCGAAAAAAATTGTCTAAGTATAATGCGAAATGAATGCAGATTCTTGATCAAAACAATCAATGACTAAGATGTATAGGGAGCCGAATTCGTGATTAACTAGGCATAAAAAGGGCAAAAAGAAAAAAACCACCATTGTTAACTTTTATCTAGCTCCTTTACTTTTCACAAGCATATAACTTTTATATAATTTGTTGTTTTTTTTTAAAGTAATTTACACCACAAAATTATATGTCTCATCGTTTTTAGTTTAAGTATAGAATTTCTACACGCACATATATACATATATTTCAAAATGTTTTCTTTTGGTTAAAACATTGATGTACTAATCGAAATTATATATAATTGTGTGTTATGATTTATATAATATTAGATGATTATTATATAATTGTGTGTGTATGTATAGACTTCACGGGTAAGAGTTAACATGGTTAACTATTTCAGAATAGGCATGCTACATTCTAGATTGATAGCTTTTGTTAAGAATTGTTGATATAAACTTCATTTAAAACCATGAAAATCACTAGAACTTAGACTTACCCCAAAACTATTTTTAAAACTACACAACCTTGCAAATTACATTACGAGTACTACTACTACAAACAACCGAAGTGAGGTAACAATACAGACTAAGAGGCATGTAGCCTAGCAATATCATAATGTGTACTAATGTAGATTTAGAAGTAGGTTTAAAGAGTGTGTGATTTACAATGTTTAATTACAAATATAAATATAGTAGATGAATAATTAGACATCTAAAACGATTATTTTTTAATGTTTTTTTAAACGACAATAATCATTCAAGATATTTACATAAATAATGTTTGAACATGTGTCTTTTAAAAAAAATCAAATATCTTATCAATAGATCATTCTTGATGATTTTTAAAGCCATCATTTACCTATATTTATGTACTTTATACAAAAGATTACTTATTTATATGATTAAATATGGTAGTTTAAACAACAAATTGATTGTATTAATTGAGGTGGGAAGTGTTAAACAAGTGGAATCCATCGAGGTTAACGAGCTAACTAAAGTACTAAACAATTAAGCAACATTCTTTTCTTCATTTCTACTCTTTAGTTCCTCTTCTTTTGATTTAGTACACATATATCCCCTTAATTAACTTTTCAATATCACTGATTTGACACTCATACACAAATGTTTTAGATGAAGTGACCGCTTTTTTACACCAATTTTTAAAAACTTGATACATATACAGATTGTTGTTACGTATGGAAAGAAACCCCTAGAAGTTAAAAAGAAATATAGTAAAAGTTTGTTGACGTAGAGCATTCACAGTAGAGATTTTATCTCTATCTCCATTTCTATTATTTAGAGATTTCTTGTATTTTACATCTCCATCGACATCTCCATCTTCTTCTTTATCTCCAAACCTTAGAGTTCTGTGAATAGTGATTCTCTAAACATAGAGATTTACTATTCATCAGTCTTTATATTTTTTGTGAGTGTATAAGAGAGAGAAACAATAATAAAATAAGTGTTTGTAGGTGAGATAGAGAATAAAATGTGAGATGTTAAACAAAATTAAAAGATAATTTAAGAAAATGTGTAATTTAGTTAAAATATAAAGATGAAGAAGGAGATTCTGCTGTGAATGTTCTTAACTTCGAGCAAGAGCAGATCAGATATCCTACTCTCAAATTTCTTAATAATATTAGCTTTTTTGTAAATAGTGAGAATGTAATCGTTCAAATTTCAAAATCACAAGGCATCCCTAAGCTAAATCACTAAAGATAAGAAAAAAAACAAGTTGGTTTAGACACTATAGTTTGAAAAGTAACAATAACGTTTAAATTAAATGTGTTATTGGACGTGTCTTTATCTATATTTTTTCTTTTGATTCTTTGATTTGGATGCTTCTTAAGTTCGCATTTGTAACATACTTGATTTTGATACAAGTTTATAATATTTCATCTAATTTGAGAACAATTAAGCCTGTAAGTAAATAAAATTTTACTCGAAAAGAAAAATCAACTAATACAAAACTATAAAAGCACTAAAATTGATCTAGTTTATGATTTAACCTCTTCACGTAGTAGGAGTGTATTTGTGGCAAGATATTGATCATTTAAAGCATATTTATTTCATGTGGTATATTATGGGTGTTAAATGATATGATATGATATATTTGGATGTCTTTAGATGAATCACAAAGATTATAATCATAAATTTAAAAAAAAATATAAAAACATCTTTTAGAATATGAGAATTTTTAGTTTCAAGGAAAAAAAAAGTAGTTGGATACTTGTTAAGATAGGGGTCTTGGGGTTTTTTTTTTTGGGAGTGGGGAGCCGGGGAGGGGAGGGGGGGGGGGGGGGGGGTTGTTGTTGAGACGATAAGATAAAGGTTATGTAATATAGAGTAGCACTAAAAAAAAGTGTATATGATTATGCGGTTTTTCATGTAGTTTTCTATTTAAAATTTATTGTGTGTTGAACAATCTTATATACGTTTTCTATTTAAAATTTATTGTGTGTTGAACAATCTTATATATCTCTAACACATATAGAGAAATCTGCTAATGATCCATTGGTCTAATGGTTCAAAGGGAAAGTGGGAAGTTTTTGCTTCTCTTGGAGGTCATGGGTTTAATCCCTGACATGGGCATATTTACTAACTTGGTGTTATTAACTTACTAACAACTAACTCGTCGTTCAAAAAAAAAACATATAGAGAGATCTAGTTTACACCTCAAATAAAAACCGGAAATTACATAAAATGCTTACGCAATGGTGCAGATTGTTAATCATACTATTTTAATGAAGATTATTGAACTCGGAACAAAATTATAAATAATACGAATTTAGAAATAACTAAAAGGACAACTTTATATATAGTTTCATCAATTTATTTAACTCTGACTAAACTTTATATACTCTATTACTTTTAAAGATAATATACTATAACAATTTAAAAAAAAATAGTATCTTCAATGTAGGTATAGTATTCGCGTATTTAAAATTTAGAGTAAATTGTAAAATTTGTCCTTTATAATAGACCAAATTATAAAATGAGTCTTTTTTAAAATAAAAAATTGCACCGTTTACCCTTAAAGTGAAAAGTTGTTACAGATTTCATCACCTTTTAGTAACGGACACTAACTTTTTTTTCCAATTAACTCATCTCATGTGCACTGCATATGGGGGTATTTTAATCTTTTTACCCTTAAATGACAATACTTGTAATATTAATATTATTATTATCAAGAACACCCATCTTGTTCATTCCATCTTCTCATCTTGTTCATCATCTCCCTATCTTCCCATGTTTAAACAACGAACTACCATCACGAGAAAGCATAGATATCTTAGATCTGATTCAAAGTACGAAAATTAAATCAATGAAGTTTGAAATAGCCTAGATCAAAACCTAGGCCTTTTACAGAGTTCCAAATCCTTTCTTTCTATCTGTTTTGAGATCCGACCTGTTTTGAGGAGAAAATGATATGGTGAAAGTGGGTGCGGCAATGGTGGTATCGACGTATTTGATGATATGGGTTGTAAAGATGACGATGATTTGGTGTTCAATTTTGAATCGAGAGTAGAGTTGTAGGAGGGTGCGGTGGTGGTGGTGTAGGATGTTATGGTGGTGGTTAGGTGATGATTGATGGTGATTGTGGGAGAGTTGCAGGTGATGGTTGTGGTTAGGCTAGTGAAAAGAACGAAACCCATAAGATGTTTTCAGCTAAAGGATAAATGGTGCAATTTAAAAAAAAAAAACTTAGTCCATAATTTAGTTTATTATAAAGAACAAAATTTGTAATTTACTCTAAAATTTAATATCTTCAATTTAAGAACAGTATTCATGTTTTGAAAAAAAAAAGTCTTTGTAATGTTGAGGCATTGTTGAATATGTGGATGCACATAAACTAATTACAATGGTGTGTTTAAATTGTCCAATTACAACGATATATTTAAACTAATTATAACAATGTGTTCAGTTGTTCACCCTTACCCTAAAACACGTGTCACATCCTTATTAATTAGTAGGCTTCGTACGTGAAATTGACTTTTATTATCACACGTGAGTGTATATTTTAAGGTGATGTGCGAAAAATGAAGATTCCATTTTTGGGTAACAAAATGAAATCAGCCGTTTAGGTAAGTTAGGGTTGTGCGGGGTTAGTCATGTGAAGGATAAATAAATGATGTGATGGTTAAGCTTAGAGGTGTACAAACCGGTTTTTTTACCCAAACCGGTTCGGATTTAAACCGAACTGGTTTTTTTGTGATGGGATCAAACCGGTTTGGCTCACCGAATACTCGAACCTGTCAAACCGATTCGGACCGGTTTGAAACCGATTTTTTTTAATAAACCGGTTTTAAACTTTTAAACAGGTTTTGAGTGTGGGGCTACCAAACCCGTATACAAACTGGCGGTTCGGGACTAGTTTGGGCCAAACTGATTCTGGTTTTTTTTGGCCGAACCGGTATTTTGTCCATGTCTAGCTAAGCTAACAAAATGAGGCAAGTGTTTTAATTTTGAATTTCGAGCCCTAAATTTAAGAGGTTTATTTTTTTGGTTTTTTTTTACTAAACTATTGAAGCCTAAAAACTATATGTATCATAATAATTGTTTACAAATTATAGTATTAAATCTAACACTAAAGGTATACTTATCGTAGAGCATGATAGTCTCATTGTCACCATTTTACTCTTTGAATTCTCTCGACTGCTAGGGCTTCTCTGTTGCTTGCAACCATGTGTGAAGGAGTAAGGCGCAATGTTGTATATCATGCTAACCCGAAAAACTAGCGATGATCATGACTGCAGAAATCTTATCACAATTCAACTCAGCCTCTAACCCAATTTTCACGACACCTATAATACCCTTCTAATTTTATTAACACCTCATGATACAATAATATATTTGTTAGAACAAATAAATATAAAATGTTAGAAGAACCAACAAAAGGGGAGAGGCTTCTTCAATAAAGAGGGCAAATATGAGTGTCTTGGTTATATCAATTTGTGATATTTTTTTAATATAGTTCAACTGTCATCCAAAACCATCAAACCTAAGATTGTGAGGACATTGTTATTCTATATTTTATTATCAATTTAATAAATGCATTTAAAAAAAAAAACAGATGGATAAAAACTAGTGGTGGTATGAGCTTGGGATGATGGCCAATCCAATAACCAACTAACATGAAACCTATCACTTAGGAGTGTGCTTCACACGTTGGTGTCTTGTCGGCCCCCTTAACCCACTTTCTTTTTTAGAAACAATTCCCTTTATCTAAACCATAAACAAACTTATTTTATTTTATTTAATCGTTTTAGATATAGTTAGTAATTATATTTTACTTACCTAAATCATATTTGACTAAAAAATGTTAAAAGAATCCTACTAAGTACTAACCCTCTAAAAATACAATTTTAACCAATTTGATCTGATTAGAGACAATGTTTATCAGTAAATTGGTTTTTAATTAAAGAGGTTAAAGGAAAAAAAAACATTTAAAGCTAAACTTAAACTTATTGCTTCACCTAAGCTAGATTTCACTTTCAGTGTTTGGCATTATTGAGAAATAACATCAAGGTCTTTTACATAATTATTTTGGTTTTAAGGTAATTATATTTCATCTTATATAACTTTATTTTATTTGTATAAGTGTATTATATTTTATAGTTTCTTTTTTCGGGGGTTACATTGATGCAAGTTGTGTGCAGTAGCTTTTGAGCCACTCACTAGAAATTCCGTCACAAGTTGAAAATTGCAAGTAAGCCAAGCAACCGAATAAACTTTTGTATATGTTAGTTCATAAGCTGATAGTCTATAATTAATAAATAAATAAATAAACAAAAGGAGATAAAATGCTATTTTGTTTTTTTCATATTTTAATTATAAATAATCGACTATTGATGATTAATGGTGCAAATGAACCGAACGAATACGAACAAGACCTTGTTCATATTCGTTCATTAAGAAATAAACTTGTTCACGAACACTTACCGAACGGGTTTCTTTGTCCGTGCTCGTTCATTAGGAAATGAACGTGTTCATGAACTGTTCACGAACACTTACCGAACGCATACAAACACAAACAAATCAACGAAAACAAACAAATGTTCATGAATATGACGAACACAAAGAAGTCCATGAACACAAACGAATACAAATGATCGTATATTTATTTTAGAATAAAATCAGTATTTTCATCATAAATTTTACCAAAAACAAATAAACATCTAACATAAATATCTAAAAACGCTGGACATAATTGTCATAAAAATAACTAAAACAAAATTAAGAACATAATCGAACACATTAACGAACATAAACGAACACATTATCGAACGTTCACGACGGACATTAACGACATAAACGAACACATTATCGAACGTTCACGAACATAAATGAACAAATGAACGAACACGGCTTGTTTTCATGTTCGTTCGTTTAACTAAACAAATGAAATTTCTTGTTCATGTTCCTTCGTTTACTAAATGAACGAACATAAATGAACTTCCCGCCGAACAGTTCACGAACTGTTCGCTGAACGTTCAGTTCGTTTGCAGCCCTGTTGATGATTAACATTAGTATTTTTGTAGGCCTTTTCTTGCTATTTATGTTAACTAAATTAGAAAAACTTGTAATTTTGTTCAATATATGCATACATACGAAATTAACAGTAAAGACCGATTTAGCACGATCATTACATACTCAAAGTTTATGTAAGTGATGTATTATAACGTAGATATCATTGTACTTTTTTACTAACCAAGGATGATAAAACGAATATGAATCCAACGGGTAACTTTGATCCAAAATCATTTCAGACGGGCAATGTGATGTGTATTGATGTATGGAACTGCATATGAGATTAATTTGAAAATTTCATGGGTTTGGACATATATTGTATTTAATGATACCCAGACTGATTACTTGATACATACAAACCCGTACGTATTTTATTTTTATTTTTCTTTGTACTGGTTAGTATAGTAATCTACTACTCCACTGTCTTTTAGTTTATATGTTCCTAATTCCTTGCATGGGCAAAGTATTGTGAGGGCCCGGGGGCCCCCTTGTTTTTTTCGTTCAGAAGTATAAATTTATGCGATTTCGGCCGAAAATTTTGTACATATTGAGTCCGGTCCCCCCTAATTTGGTTTTTGAGACTTTCGGCCCCTAAATTTGGGTCTCGAGACTTTCGCCGTCCCCCCCCCCCCCCCCCATATCCATCGTTTCAAGCTCCGCCGGTTTAAAGAAAAAGTAAAAATATTCATGAGAATTTCAAATTATATTTTTTAACAAACTAAAAGGAATGAGACATGTTTTATAACAAAGTACGAGGTACTACAATTATCATTACCCTTCCCATTGTTATCTTTATCTTACTAAGTGAAATGCCACATTATAACTTTTACCGAATAATGAGAATGAATATGATCATTATATGATTTAAAAGTTATCCATGTCAACACGTTTACCCTAAAACAAATCTCTTAATTTTTTTAACCAGTTTAAGGGTTACAAATTTATATTTATAAAAAGTTTTCAACTACTTATATTAAAAAAAAAAAAGTTATGAACTATGGTATACTTAAACTGATTGGTTTTTTCTATATAAGGAAGTACAATACTCTGTTTTCCTCGAATTAACTACCCTACTACAAATTTGATACTTTTTACGTGTGACGCCTTTATTTTAATAAATAACTATTGTAGCATTGTTAAAATTATTTTATTTTTTGGTTTTTGTTAATTCTATGCATAACTAATAATAAGCACTAGTAAAAAAAAGTTATGTAAGGAGCGGATCTAATTTTTTGAAGGGCGGGTGGGCTCAAAAACCGCCCCTTATAACCTTCACGAAATTCAAATGAGTACAAATTGAGTGAAACCGCCCATTATGATACATTTAGATGTGGTTTTGGACCGCCCCTTTTGATCACATAAAAACCCTCAAAACCTCCTTTTCACCAAAATTTCACCATCATTTGAATTCCCTCCCAAACACACAGTCGCATCTTCTCCAGCAGCCACCCCACCCCGCCGCATCTCCACCACCACCAGCCACCCCACCCGTCGCATCACCACCAGCAGCAACCCCCCCCCTTTCCCTTCGCACCACCACCAGCAGCAACCCCCACCCCGTTGCATCTCCACCACAGCTACCCCTTAACAACCCCCGTCACCACCACCAGCTCCATCGTCCCCTAGATTGTTGAGTTGCAGATGAAGAACCCTAATGTAGTCGTAGCTATAAAAAACCGTGTAAGTTTTTTTGTCAATCATGTTCAGCATGATTTTCCCATCCATGTAAGTTTTTGTATATTTATTAAACATAATGCTAGATTTATACTTACAATATTTTTTTTGGAAATTGGTAACAAACAGTCCCAACTTTAACCTATTGGAAACCATGGTCCCAACTTTTACATTCGCCGGGGACAGTCTCAACCATTTACTTTTGTGTTGTCATCGGTCCCACCCTAACAGAAAGTTAACTTCGTTAACTTCCTTCTGACGTGGCATTCAACTATCGTCTACGTGTAATTAGGGGACCCATGTTTCTCCTTTATTCATGTGTATATATACTGGTTTTTCACCCTTAACACAAAATCCAAACCCTAAAAGATTAATCCACCTTCATCTCCTTCAATCGACCTTCATTACTTCATTCCATCTTCATGAGCAGGTAAGAACTTCAATCGACCTTCAAGAACATCGAAAGAACGAAGAACAATCTCGCGTGACCACTGGGTTTGACGAACAACAATGGATGAAGATCTTGTGCCTGTCCACCTCCATTCTGGTGGAAGATTAGTGGTTGAACCCCCGATAATAAGGTATGCTGGTAGAAGATTAAAGAAATTAGGGATATCACCATACCATTTTTCGTTATCTGCGTTAATAGAATATGCAATTGAGTTTGGTTCTTACAAATCTAGGCAACTTCGGTTGTATTGCAAGATCCTGGTGATGGGCATATGAAAAGGATAAACCTTGATTCTGAATTGATTGAAATGCTTTCATTGCTTCACTCTACCTGATAAACATCTGAGTATATATGTTTCAGATCAATCTATGATAAAATCCAACCAACCCCCTAATAACCCTCAAGGCCAGCCCACTAGCCCTGAAGCCCAGCCTACTAGCACTGAAGCCCATGTGCAGAGTCCATGTTCATGGATCAGAACCAGATCTCAAGCTAGAACACTACCTCAAAATCCTCAACATGATGATACACCGCCAAGCTTAGCTAGATCTCCATTGAGTCCATGTTCAAAAGTCAGAACCAGATCTCAAGCCAGAACACTACCTCAAATCCTCAACATGATGATACACTGCCAAACTTAGCTAGATCTCCATTGAGTCCATGTTCACAGGTCAGAACCAGAGCTCAAGCTAGAACACTACCTCCACAAGTTGAAACATCACAAACAAAAGGTAAACACCAATTGAGACAAAAGAAGTAAAAGGTAAAACCAATTGAGACAACTGAAGCTGAAAGTGTTCAAGGTAGAAGACTACATCCACAAGTTGAAACATCACAAGCAAAAGGTAAAACACCAATTGAAACAGTCAATGTAAAGGTCAAACACCAATTGAGACAACTGAAACTAATCAAGTAAATGATGATGATGGATCAGACAAGAATGATGATGGATCAGAGTCAGAGAGTTCAGAAGATGTTGTTGATGTGAGGATGAAACTAATCAAGCTGAAATAATCAAGTGGGTTTGGATGTTGATGGATCTGACAAGGATGATGAAGAGTGGATAGCCTCAATTGATGCAATTAATCAAGTGAATGCACAAGCTGCTGAATCAAACAAGAAGTTACTAGAGGAGTGTCTAAAACAATCTGTCCAAGGAGATATAGAAGCAAATAGTAGTTATGAAGATTCTAAGGATGATTTAAACTCACCAGGAGATAGTGAAGATGATGACATTAGAGGGCACAAGTACAAAGCTAAGGTTCCAGTTGTAAATGAGCATATTGAATGGTATAAGTTTAAATGGGTTGTTGGCATAAAGTTTCCTACTAGAGATGCTTTTAAGATGCAGTTAGAAGGTATGGTATCTCAAATGGTAGAATGTTTACATTGCTACAAGTAATAAGAAAAGAGGAGGCGTGTAGGTGTTAGATGTGTGCAAGGGTGTCCATTCAGTTTGTATTGTTCATTTCACAAAGGGAAGCAATGTTATTTTGTTAAAACTGTCAAACGTAAGCACAACTGCCAGAGAAACATGAGTCAGAATAGGCAATTAACATCTAAGTTTATAGCAACTGACTTCTTGCCAATGTTCAAAGCTAACCCTTTATGGAGTGCTAAAGAGATCCAAAATGCTATTAGAGAAAAACATAAGGTGATAATTGAAAAATAGTTTGCTTATAATGCAAAGAGATGTGCACATAAGATGCTTCATGGTTCAATAAGGGAGCACTACGGTAAAGTTTGGTCTTACATTAAAGCTTTAAAACAAGCAAATCCAACTTCAACCTTTGAATTGGTAACTGCCCCACCAGGGTTCAACAATGCTGGGATAAATGTGGAGACATTTCATAGACTGTTTGTTTGTTTTGATGGGGTGAAGAGGGGTTTTTTGGCTGGTTGCAGAAAACTCTTATGTTTGGATGGTTGTTTTCTTAAACATTTTTGGGTGGTATGTTGCTCACTGCAATTGGAAGAGATGCCAATGACCAAATGTACCCTGTGGCATGGGCTGTTGTTGAAGGGGAGTGTAATGATAGTTGGTCCTGGTTTATACAGGAACTAAGAAATGCTTAAACGTTAAAGATGGTGGAAAGGATTGGATACTAATTTCTGATCAACAAAAGGTATTTCTTTTACTTTACTTGCTGATATGTAAACTATATAAAATCAATATTATACTTGCTGATATGTAAACTATATAAAATATATTATAAATTTATTTTTATGACAGGGACTCTTAATGCTGGGCATTAGTTTGGCCTGAAGCTGGCATAGAAATTATGCAAGGCACATCTATGCAATTGGAATAAGAAGTACAAGGGTGAAGAGTTAAAGCTGGTTTTTTGGAAGGCCTGTAAGGCTTATAATAAGGCTGACTTCAATGAGGTGATGAGGAGATGACAGAAATATCACAAGATGCAGTGGAGGCATTCAAGCAACAGAATCCACAAATGCTTGTAAGATGCTTTTTTAAGAGTCATACATGTTATGATGTCATAGTAAACAACATGGCTGAAACTTTTAATGGAACCATAGTTAAGGCTAGATCTAAGCATTTATAGACATTTAGAAGATATCAGGGTTGCTACAATGTCTAGACTAATAACTAAAAGGTCTAATGGAATCTAAAGATGTGGTAGTGTGCCCAAGGATACAAGCTAAGCTAGATAAACAGAAACAGTTGGCTTATCAAGGTGAAGTCTTCCTACGTCACATCAGGTGTTCCAAGTTAGGTTTTTTGATGATGTTTCTGTGACTTGATTAACAGAACCTGTACATGTAGAAAGTGGGATTTAACAGGTAAATATACATATTTCTAATCAATATTTGTTCAACAATTATTTATGTATGTATTGATTTTAATCAGTTTCATTTAAACAATAGGTATTTCATGTAAGCATGTGTGTGCAGTAGTTTGGTTTCTTGGAAAGTCGGGAACAATATGTGGATGTATTACCTTAAAAAGACAATACCTAAGGTCATATGAATACACAATTCCACCATTGCCAAGGTCAAAGGTTCTGGCCTGATATTGATTACCCATTGATCCTCCTCCCATCAAAAGTCAACCTGAAGACCAAAGAAAAACAGAAAGAAGGATCCTCATGAGAATCCTAAGAAGCCAGGTACATTCACAAAGCATGGATGTCAAATAAGCTGTAGCAATTGCAAAGAGACTGGCCATAATATCAGAAAGTGTTCAAAGCCTAGATGTCTAAGGGACCAGACACATCACAAGCTGCTGCAAATGAAAGAGGGTCAGTTAAAGGTCCAGGCACATCACAAGCATCACAAACAGCAAGGGAGATGCCAAGTCAACCAACCAACATCAACTACTTCTAAAGAACAAAGGCAACAGGAGAGGTGAAGAGCATGGGAAAGTAGTAGTAGATTTTGGTTTATGTTGTTTGTAATTGTATGGTTCTTTAAGACATTTGACATTTTAATGGTTTATGGTTGTAATTGTTTGACTTTTTAATGGTTAACAATGGTAGTAGCAGATTTTGGTTGATGTATGGTTAACAATAGTTGTAGTAGATGTCTTCATTTTGTCAACTGTAATTTACAAGCAAAGTAAATCTCAATTGCATTTGAAATGTCAAAATAAAAGGTCAATTAAATGCCATTACAAATTATCCATACAAGAACTATGAAAACAGTCATTACATCATTTTCACACCATAAGATCCACCAAATTGCTAAGGCAACAATTGCTAAACCTAAAAGACTTTGACTCTTCCAATTTGATTTTTTCATTGATAGCAACAACTTCAACTTCTTGTTCTCTTCTTGCAACACCATATTCTTTAACTTTAAATTTCAATCTCTATCTCTGTGATTTGTTGATCTTTGCTTGAAATGCAAATCTTTGAAACTTCATCAGTTCATCTTTCCACATGAAATTTTGCAGTCTTGATTCTACTCACACTCAGAAAAATAAAGAGTTAATGAATTAAGACAAAAAATAAAAAAATAAACTTGATAATTAGTACATACCGGCCATAAAGGGCAACCGTACAACTTTTACCCATTTCGAGAACTTCTAGGTCCAGCAACCCTAACAATTGAAATTAAATCGTGGTTGCAGTACACATTGCCCTCTAAATCAAGCTTAAACCTTTTAGGGTTTTTGTTACAAGTAGACGATGAAGAAGATGAAGAAGCCAGTTCGATGTTCTTGAAGGTCGATTGAAGTTCTTACCTGCTCATGAAGGTGGATTGAAGGTAATGAAGGTCGATTGAAGGAGATGAAGGTGGATTAATCTTTTAGGGTTTGGATTTTGTTTAACGGGTGAAAAACCAGTTTATATATACACATGAATAAAGGAGAAACATGGGCCCCCTAATTTACACGTAGACGACAGCTGGATTGCCACGTCAGAAGGAAGTTAACGGAGTTAACTTTCTGTTAGGGTGAGACCGATGACAACACAAAAGTAAATAGTTGAGACTGTCCCTGGCGAATGTAAAAGTTGAGACCAATGGTTACCAATAGGTTAAAGTTGGGACTGTTTGTTACCAATTTTCCTATTTTTTTATCTATTTGTTTTTAGTTATGGAATACACAAGGGATTGTTCCATCGGAAGAGCTTGATGATTTGGTGTTACATTTGATGTCGGAAATGATTGACAAGAGTTTTAGTTGAACCAGTGATGGTTTTGATTTGTTTATATTGTTAAGACTTAATGATGTTATCTTGGGAATTTTTGGTGTATAGAATACGTGCTTTTTGTCTAGACGTCGTATACCGAATTGATTTTGAACGTTTGATACACAATGTATGATGCTTTAATATATGAAACATTTGATACGCAATGTGATATTTTTGATTGATTGAGCAATTTGTACCGGGAATTAATTTCTGGATTCAATAATTAAAATAATTTTTTTAAGCAGTTAAGTATAAAGGGGAGGTTTTATAGCCGCACCAATTAATATACATAAGGGGGTTTCAAAAACCGCCCCTTATGACACCGCCCCATATAATCAAATAGCATAAGATGCGTAGTCATATGGGCGGGCTAAAAACCTTCCCTTATAACCATTTTGCCCGTCCCATTTACTTCTTTTTTTACTAGTGAAATAATCTTGCGTCATTCACCACCACCATCCCTCACAAACAGTTGATAATTATGTTGTACTAAAATGCAATTTATGTGATTGTTGCAATATTCATTTAAATGTCTTACAGATAATAGTGTATAATATTGTTAAATCATTTTGGAATAAAAATGACAGAGCGATAGGGGGTTATTTAAGAAGTCAACAAGGTGTTTTAGTAGTTCACTTGCTGCAACTAATAATTGTGCGAATAAAAAATACGGGTCAACGGAGTGAAACTCCAATCAGTGAATTTAACGTTTATTATTTGGAATATAATTTATTTTATGTTAGATTTATGTAGTTGTTTAACTATGAGCGTAAGATTTATTATAATCATTATACTTTCAACAAGGTTTTGAAATCAGACCTGTCGGATTAGTTGGATATGCATTGTAGTTCGCTATAAGTTTATTCTAACTTTTTATTATGACAAATATAACATTCATTAAAATTACAAATGTTAGTAGGGTTCTTGATACAATAGAGTTTGAGATGATACTTTAAAGCTGCAAACACAACTAACCAGCCGACCACTTACTTTTGCATCTCGCAAGGTTATTCCTTTAGGTAAGATCAACCAACATGTAAAGGGTTTTGCAATAATCAAAATGATTGATTAGTACTTATGGTTGAATGTTGATGAAATAATTATGAATCTTTAGGGACACTTAATATGCAAATGTACTCAAAGTGCATCATCTTTAGAGAAAAGCATTGCCAAAAATAAGGTATAGTGTAAGCCACCTTTAAAAATCTTCATAGTTAAATGACAAATAGGGTGTGTTTTCATCTTCATGGTTCTCAATTAATTAAAAGTGTGTTTTTAGGTGTATGAATGCATTTGTGACCGGTTGAAAAGAGAAGCTTTGGGAGTCACAAAAAAAATTATCTATTTTTTAGGAAACAAGTCTAGCAAAAGTCACAATACCTTTAACTAGATTTATAATTAAATAGGAAAATGTTATAATTAACTAGATGATAAGAAACAATCTTTTAATTGGATTAAGTTAATCTTATGTACCAATTTACAAAAGTGTGACTAAAATATGATAAAAGAACCCAAAAACTTAATATACAAACATATATATAGGGTTAATTGAATAAAATATATTGAAATTTATTATTGTTAAATGCATCAGTTTGTAAATTTTACTATTTTATATTGGACATGAACAATGAGCAGCCCGTTGTTTGTTTTTATTTTTTTGATTCTTTTTCTTTTGAATTGTTTAAGAAATAACACTATTATTTAATTATAGTACTATTAAACAATAGCATTAATTTTTCTGTTTTTTTTTTACCTTTTTATTATTAAAATATGCATGCATTCATTCTATATGTAATATGTGTGTGTTGTGGCAAGTAGTTTGCTTTCTATTTGAAGTTTGAATCTAGTTTCTTATGGGGTGAAAAATTCATTCTATTATTAAAGTGTATGCTTTCAGACATTATTTAAAAACTTTGATCTAAATTCTTTTAATCTAGATATTTATCAACTTGTACAATAAATTATCTTAATGTATCACTAACAAAGTTTCATTTGACTTTAAGATGTCCCTTTTGTTGACTTTTAATGTTGAGATGGATTACAATTAGTTTGGTTTTAAAGTTGGGTTGACCATGTTTTACTGTATTTTCTTTCTTACAGTTAGAAAGTACAAAACTAAATAGAAAATAACAAGTAACTTTTAGAAAAGCATAAATATTTAAAGTTATTTTAATAAAAAGTTTGTAGGTTGCAAGAAAGATTTATGAAATATATAAGATAGAAAGTTAGTTACCTTTATTTTTCATACTCTTTATGACCATATATAACTAAAACAAAAAAGTTGTAGTCTCTGCAATATCCTTTTGCGATATTATGAGCCTCTAAGTGGCCAATGGGATAAGATGATTTTGTGAAATAAAATTATAAGAATCTTGACACGAAAATATATTTTTAATTTAATGATAATACTTTTATAAAAATATTGTATGTTGTAAAACATAAGTTGAAGCATTTATATTAAGAAATGTATGATCATACGAACAATAAAAGGACATGTTGTTGTTTGATTTAACTTATGTTTTACGTATGAACGGATTATTAGTAAAAATTTAGGTTTTCTTATATTCTTTCTTATATCCTTGTTATTTGTAAAGAGTTGCCTTTCTTATATTCTTCGTTTATAATAAAGGATTATCACTGTAAACATTTCTTTAATATTAGCACATATTATCAACTTCTTCTCAATTTTCGTATCGATAGTTTTCTTTAATTTCGCTCAAATCTTTATATGGATTATCATTTTCGTTCTCCTTACTCTTGTGCCAATTTTCTAAACTAATGGCTAATAATGAACATGTATAAACTGTAGGGTAAGACTATTATACAAATTATGATTGAAGATTTTCCTTTTATAAAACATTTTTTCAACCAATTTGCTCTTTACTTCCACATTATATAAGGGATATGATATAAGTTTTAAGTTGTTTCATAGAAATCATTAAGTATTTTGTTGTTAGAAATAAAATTTGATTTTACGAGGATCTTGAATTTACATTTGATATTGTTAATCTTTAATTTTATTAGGCCATCCAGTATGATGACATGCCCAAGGAGCGTTATACTTGACATGTGTCTGTTAAGGGCGTTGGACACCGCTCCACCTCCAGCGTTAAGGGGCGTTAGAACCCAACGTATTAACGGGTGTGAAGGATAAAGCCTTGCTTTTTTGACCCTTTGGGGGGAGGGGTAAGTTACCATTGAGAATTCAAAAGAAAATTAATAAAACTTTTTACCACCGTGAATAACAAACATTTTATAAATTCTTACACAATTACAATCCATTTCTATAAATTCTTACACAATTACAATCCATTTCTACCCACTATAACTCAGAAGATATGTTTTTTTTAGTAATGAAATGTATGTTTATTTTTAATTAATATTTTTTAAATTTATTAATATATTTATATTTATACAAGTATCTTTAAAAAAAGTTATTAACATTAAATGTCTAATATTGTAATTAAAAAAAAATAAAAATAATGTGTAAGGTGGATTTAAAGGGGGTTAAACTATTTCTTTGAGGTGAAATAATGTTAAAAGTTAGAAAAGTAGATGATGTAACTTCTAGTTAGGGCTTAAGACCATATCCCATGGCCTTAAATGTGCCTCTTTCAATTCTTGTATTTAGTTAAACTAACATTTACTTCTTTATTTCCTTATTTATTGGCTAGCTTGGTATATTAGACGTTAGCACGATCAATCTTACGATGATGCCCCTATTGTGTATCATGCCTGCTCCACATCGTGAGATCTTTTGCATCGATATGGCATGTTCCGTGTTCGTACATAGCACAATCGATAAATGGTTTGTCTTTTTTTCTTTATTTGCTGATCATTTTGACAAATGGTGATGATGTTTTGAAATGTTAAACATGAAGAGATATATTTATATTTAACATTTATATATATATGAAAGTTATATATGTATTGTTAGTAAAATAAAGGGGGTGTGACCATCTTGATCATTGTTAACAAAATGAATAACACAAATATTTATTTATTTATTTAAACCCTAAAAATTTTATTAAAAGGAAACCCAGACTACCAAGAAACTTAGTTAGGAAACAAGCGAAACCAAAACAAATTAAACGACTCGGAACCACAAACCTATGAGTATCTGACCCCCAAAAACCAAAGATAAAACTAACTAACTATTGAAACACATGGAAAAAACAAACGAAACAAAACAAAACAAAACTCAAACATTAAAAATATCTTTTTTTCAAACACTCATTTTGGTTCCTTCAATATAATAAATCTTAATTACAATTCAACAAAATGTAAACAAGATATTGTATTTAAAAAAGTCCCAATTTAACATTAATTTGGTGTGAATGGCATCATTAATAGCAGATTGTAATTACATTGTGTGTATGCAGTTTGGTAAGGTGTATTAACAAGTGAATGGACCAAAAACAAGATCAAAAGTATCCATCCCATACTAATCACACCCAACCCTCTGTCTAATCATTCTTCTGTAACCACCAAATCTAGCCCACACTCAACGAGAATGAGTCAACTGACTCGCCCGATAATCAAGTGAATGGATACTTGATGGATAAAAGCAATTAGAAGATAGGGTTCGTCTTTAAGCGCATAGTTTTAAATTTTCTTTCTTTCATTGAATGTGGTATTGAAAGTTTGTAACAGAATTCCAAGCGATACATAAGTTTTAACTTATTTAGTTATGAATTTGTCGATTGAGATTATACTTAAACGTATCAAACTAAGTGAAACTTTTAATCAGACAACTTAAGAGGTTGAAAGTCACTAAAAAGCTTTTATATACAATTTTAGTTGTAACAATTTCCATTTTCCAACATCGACACAAGTACACAACAAACATAATAGTCAAGTTTTGGGTTGTTATATCCAACCCATTTTTACATGAATCACTTTCAAGATGACATGCTTAACCCATTAACAGACATGTCGACCCACCAATCTATTTAGTTAACCAAGCCGACCCATATCCCATTTATTAGACTTGGGCATAAAAACCGGGTTCGGACCCGACCCGGTGGACCCGACCCGGAACCGGGTATGGGTACGACCCGGTATATGCATACCCGGGTTGAATCCGAAAAAAACCCGTAGGGTTGAAACCGGGTATGATTTTCTAGAATTTCTTAGAACCCGACCCGAACCCGACCCGACCCGACCCGGAACCGGTTGAACCCGGGTTGGACCCGGTTTTGACCGTTTTTTTTTTTTTTTTTAAAAGTGGCCGTTTTTTAACGGCTATATAGCCGTTGGGATCGATTTTTGGCCGTTTTTTTGTCACTTTTAGGCTTATAAGTTAGTATAAATAGGTGTGGGTTGATATGGTTTACTACCCAAGTCTCAAACGCAAAAACATACGCAAAAAACGCAAAAAATACTCTCGTTTACTCTCGTTTTACACGTTCACTCTCTCGTTTTACACTTTCACTCTCTTCAATCTTGATATGGCTCACTCACAATCTTCCGTTGGTCAAGGTTCGTCCAACGCTCCAACAGTCGTTCGTGTTCTTGCACACATCGTAACATGGATGTTTGGTGCAATTGGGATATGGTTGAGTTGAGTGACGGGTCTGTAAAGGCTCGTTGCAAGTTTTGTGGAGCTTTGCTTGCTAAAGATTCTAACACGACTTTAAACAAACACATTAGCAAGAAGTTTTGTAAGTCGTTGAAAAGTAATCCGGATTCGCAACAAACACAATTGGATGGAGACGGTGGAATCTTTAATTACGATGTTAATACGGTTCGAGATCGAATGACGAAGTTCGTGATTCAAGAAGCTTTGCCTTTTAGTCACGTCGACAATCCTCGGTTGACCAACTTAATTCGAGAGACGCTTCAACCTCGTTACACTCACGTAAGTCGTACTACACTTAGACGTTATTGTTTAAAATTATGGAAACAAGCTAAAAATGATTTAATTGTATTATTTGAAAATTTAAATACCGGTGTAAACTTAACTAGTGACGTTTGGTCGGCTCCACACGGTTTACCCGAATCGTACCTTTGCGTCACCGCTAATTGGGTGGATCCCAATTCATGGCAATTGAATAAACGTACGATTGCATTTGATCTTTTTCCACATCCACACACCGGAGAATTTTTGTTTTACTTTTTAGATAATGTAATAAGTACTCTTAAATTACAAAATAAACTTTTTTCAATTGCATTTGATAACGCCTCTAACAACACAACCGCGGTTGAAAAATTAAAATTAAAATATCTTCCGATTGCAAACGGTGATTTTTTCCATACTCGTTGTGTTGCACATATTATTAATTTAGTAGTGCAAGACGGACTATCCGGGCAATATGTTAATAACTTTAGTACATCTTTTCGATTTATGTTACATGACGTTTTTAAAAAAAGTAGAAGAAGATATCAAGATTATAAACAACTTTGTAAGGATACGCACTCTAGATTTTTAGGTCCTAATTGGGATGTACCTACTCGGTGAAATTCGACTTGTCACATGTTTGAATGTGCTTTAAAACAAAAGGGCACTTTGAAAGCTTTTCATAATAGTCTTTCGGATAATGATGAAGCCGACCCATTTCCGGATGCGGGTTGGGAGAATCTTCAACGTCTATCCGAGTTTCTTGAGGTTTTTAAAAACTCAACAACAAAATTATCGGGAGTTTATTATTCCACTAATTATTCGGTGCTTCAAGACTACTATTTTATGTCTTTGAATTTTAAAAATTTTCAAAATAAAAATAATATGTTTAATCAAATGATAGAACCAATGAAAGAAAAGTTTAAAAAATATTTTAAGGACTTACCACCCGTTTTTAGTTGTGTCGCCGCTTTAAATCCGTTTCTAAATGTTGTGGGGGTTGAATGTTTGATAGATGAGATAAATGACAATTTGGATATGCATGACGAAAACCCTGATTTTTCAAACGAGGCAAAAGAAAATTTTAATCATACCCGAACCGAACCCGACCCGACCTTACCCGAGTATACCGGGTAGGGTTTGTATCTCGCTGAACCCGACCCGGGTTCGTACCCGGGTTCACCAATACCCGGGTACAAAAAACCCGGTTGGGCCCAAACCCGGTTTGTACCCGGGCCCGGGTCCGGCCCAAACCCGTTTTGTGCAACTCTACCATTTATGACCTGTTTAAACCTTTTATTAAAGCAGTTTGTGTACAGACTACACAATTTTAACTATATACGAGTTAGGATAGATGTTTTTAAAACATGTTAAAATATGTTAGGCATTACGTGTACACGGCTGACCCGAGGATTCGGATAGGGCACAGAAATCAATACAATACTACGGCTCGGGCCTTAAGAACTTGTCGGTATTTCTAATTGATTTCTAAAACGAGTGACGAGATAACGATAGCAATAAAGGCAATAACATAAAATTACTACGCAGCGGAATAAGATCACCAAACAACCAATAACTTGAACTAATCAAACTGAACAGAATAAACACAAAACAGAACCTGTTTTGAAGGCTGTTCTTTGATCAAGACAAGACAGAAAACTATAGCACAAACAGAACAGAACAGCGGCCTGTTCACTGCAGCAAAACACAACCCCTTTGTGGCGGCTGTGATGGCTGCTGCTGGTGGTTGTCGATGGCAATCAACAGCCTTGCTGATTGCAGGTTGGTGGCAGCAGCAAAAGAAAGACAGCAGCAGTGTTGCTGCTGTTCTCGGCAGAAACACACACACAATCACACGAGCACAGAATATAATAATCAAAGCAGTAAAGAACACAGCGATTTAACGTGGTTCGGTCAAGAATTGACCTACGTCCACGGGCTACGAACCAGGGTTTCTTTTATTACTTTCAAGACTCAAGATTACAAGTACATATGTGGGTATTTATAATAAAAGACAATTACAAACTTAACATAAATAAGTTGAGGCAGATTAGGGGTCGGCTGCCCCTAACCCTTTTCTGCAGCTTGTCATTGGGCTGTTTCAGGGCCCGACCCAAGATGGATCGGAGCCCACAACACAACAAAATATGGGTCTAGGTTAAACAATTCAACCCGTCCAAACATCGATTAACACCCATTGCATGATGTACCAAGAATTAGAAAGAAGAATGCCACATTCAACAAACCTTTTCATATTTAGTTGATTTTTAATATATTAGAGTCGGGTCCTATCAAACGCCTAAATCTATTCCTCAAGAAACCATAGTTATACATATGCGTACTGTAATCATATTTGACACACTAAAACAAATAAAAAAAGTATTTAAACAAAAACGGGCCAACCACCCAGCAAAAGCTCTATAGAGCAGTTAAAAGAACTAAAACCCAAACGTTTTTGTTTTTGACCTTGTTACACGACCCGTCCATTTAGTCATGCTTACATACTGCAAAACCACATGGTTACCATCTTTGATTTCTTTTCTGTTTCTCATGCTTATGAACATCAACATACATCATCATATCTTAGGAACAAGAGCAAATATATCACAGATATAGTGAATGACTTCAAAAAGTAGAAGTAAAAGTGATTCAATAATATGATAGTCGAATCATAAGTTATTCAAACAGCAAGAAGTGGTTCTGCATATTTTTCACTAGTGTTTTCACACAAGCCTCATTGATCATTGGCTAGATAAAATGTGCAAATAGTTCAACTTACAGTTTTGTAATTGCAAACCGTTAACCTCTATGCAAAAACTGAGACCGACTGAACAAGGTTCGCCACAAGATAACAAGATTATATGGGAGTCAACCCAACTACGCCTGCATATTTCAAAGGGCAGAAAAGATATGTTTTTAGAGAAGTTGTTAACATGAGTAAATCAAATTTAAACTCTTTTTTCTTTCTTCTTAGTTTTTAGCCATTTTTGTGAATAATGAATTTGAAACTCACACGGCGGTTTTGAATCTAATAAAATGATAAAACTACACGAACAATCTTTTGATATGTTCTTTATTCATATTTTATTTACCTTTTTGATGATTTAATGTAATAAATGAGATTATAAAAAATGAAGTATGATTTTCTGAATCTAGTTATTTAAAAGATTATAAGGGTTTGAATACACTTTAGAGAGCTTTTAACCTGTTTGAGAAAAAATTTAACCCAAATCAACACAAATAAATGGGTTGAAATTACTATAGTCATTGAAGTTAACATGTGTATGTGTATAAGTATTTAATTATCTTACCACAAGCCAGTCGTCCGCCTGCATTTCCAGTGGAGAGGCTAAGTTCGTGACCACCTAACGTTGAACCAACAGGCCGACACAAAGGTCAGAAAATGCAACTACATAACATTAGGCCCGCTTAATTATTAAAGGATAGAAAGAATTACCCTTTCCAAGGTCGTCTTCAAGCTCGTGGACCACAAAGGCTCTTCCAACCACAGCATTAGGTCCGCTCAATGGTATCTGCAAGTCGTCATTAAGCAAATATTAACAAGAAAATCAACAAATTACATGAAACAACATCGTGAAACATATAAATGAAAAAGAACTTTTAACTCAAACCTGATTATCAACAATCGTAGCCTCTGCCACGCCTGCATTACATTTGACACAAACAAAATAAAAAAGATCAGAAACCAAGTCATTTAACTTGGGTCTTGGTTTTAAAAAAGCGCGATAGTGATTTTTAAACTAGGTTTGGGGTTGGTGTAAACGACAAATTAAAAAATAAACAACAAATAAAAAACTGTTTGTACGGAAATACCATCGGCATTGGCAATTATGTTTCCCAGGTCACCCGCATGACGGATTTCATCTTCAGGAGCACCGTGTGTCAGTCCATTTGGATTGAAATGTGGTCCTAATAATCAATTGTCGACAATAAATCACCAGAACTAATTGTTACATTTCACGAACCCTAGAAAATGGAGATTGTAACGCAAACGAAATTCAAACCTGTTGATATGCACCCATTTGTGGTATCGCCAAACTCATGCTGCAGTAGTTCAGTTAAAAGAAACACCAAACTATCAGCACTGAATCATGCATAAAGATCATATAACTTGTTACAGTAAGATCAGATGAATGCTTACCAGATGAAACCCATGGGGTCCTGGAGTTAGTCCAGTTATTTTGACATTCACAGTTGTTGGACCTGAGTAGATTAAAACAATTAACACACTAAAACAACGATGTAACGCTATAAGCAAATCTATACTTTTGTCTTGTCAAACTCAAAACAGGATTTATACCCATTTTAGAGCGCAGAAAAACCAAATAACCATGCCATAACAAGAAAAAACCAAACCAGTTGGGAAACTAATGGTTCTCTTATGACTTTTTGTGATAACTAAATTTTATGGTTCGGTTATGGTTATGTGTTTAAATAACCAAGTTATTCGACTGCACTAACATTAAAGACACCCTTTATGTTTTTTTAACTTTAATAATAAAATGTAACATGTTAGAAAAAATTTGTTATAATCTTCTATAAATAACAATTAGTTGTTGCTTATTCTTCTTACAAATTAAAAGAATTGTTAGTATTTTGTTTAACCTAAGATACAACTGTATTTGTTAATTGAAATTAGCTTAGATCCGTCTTCGTCCACATCAAAAGCCAACGGTTTTGAAAATAACCAAACCACCTTTTTCAAAGCCAAACGGTTTTGAAAATGATAAAACATAAACGTTATAGGTTCAGTTTTATGAAGCCCCGGGGATCGATTACAATTAGAATCAATCTTATATACTGATATATTAAACAAGGCGTTTGCACATGAATGCGCAAGGACTCAACAATGGAACTGGGAGAACAAGAAACACACACAAACACATCTCTATATCACACTTATTCACGGCATTTTGGGATATTTATTCCCCTTACAAATGACAGGTAATTAACCGTCTAGTAACAGTTATATGCAGGTCGGGTAACTACCATTTTGACCCGTAAATAACCTGTGACTTACTTCTAAACAAAGACTTTGACTTTTGCATATTACAGATTGACTTTGACTTTCTAAATACTCTTAATTAATTTCTTTTTGATGTTTCAAGATTAAGTCCAACATTTTATCCCACAATCGTACAAAAACATAGGTTCTAGCATTCACAATGGATTACTCGTCTCCATCTCTATAATTATACTAAATTTCTTTCATTTTTAATTAAATAATATTTTTTATACATTTTTCATTACTTTTATCTCTCATCCACTCACAACCACTTTCAAAAATTTTAAAAATTTATAGGGGTTGAATAGTATTTCCCCAAATATACATACGAACAGTAATATTTTTACTCTCCACTCACAACCAGACAAAATATTCCATATAATATAAGAAACACGCTCTTATATTTTTAGAGATTTCACCGTGAATGCTCTAATAGTTTCTGTTTTAACTCGTAATCATAACCGTAACCGTAACCGTAACCAAACAATCCCTATCATAACTAATCATCTCAATCCACCAAGTACATGTTACAAACTAAAACCATTGCAAGATACGACGCTTGTCTCAAATCGATTGTATGCGCGACTAATGTAAGGTTTAAACTTTAAACATCAAATCCATCACATTCCACAAACAACTAGACTATCATAAGGTAACCTAAACATCTAAATCAATCATACTACTAAACAATCAAAATATCTATACAGATAGATAAAATCATAGAGATACCATCGTCTTCTTGAGTGAGGGTAACAACCCCTTCAACGCTAGAAGTACCCTTGAGAACCGCGACGGCTTTCTTGGTGGCGGCGACCACCGTGAGGGGCTTCGGGGCGGCGACGGCGGCGGCGGAGAGAGTTAGCGATTGACGATTGATGGTGGATTTGAGGGAGACACCGTGGAAAGAAGAGGGTTGGAGTGTGGTGGTGTTAGGGTTTGAAAGGGGGAAAATTAAAGGGTTGTTGGCGGTGGTGGTGGTGAAGAGGATTGAGTGTGCCGCCATGGCTGCAATTGCAGCTTGCATTCAGTGGTTGGTGGAGATGATGAAGTTGAGATAGAATGATAATGTTTGTGAGAAGAAGGTGTGTATATGAATGACTATATGGTGGTTTGTTGTTGTTCTTGTTGTGTGTGTTTTCGGGTTTTGGATCTTGTTGTTTGGGTTCGGGTTGATCCGTTGTCGAAGGTTTGCAATGGTAGCAAGGCCCAAGCAGACAAGCCCAAAACTCTCTTATAGCTTGGGCCTTGGGGTGCCATTCGGGTTTTTTTTTTTAATTGGGTTTTTCGGGTCGGGTTCCTCGAGTTTTTAGATGTAGAAAATCAATCCGAAGACCAAACCAAATCAACTATATTTAATCGGTGTTCGGTTTTTGATTTTCGGGTTTATTCCGGTCGGGTTAAGCGGTGATCGGGTTGGTCCATTTGTAGATTTAAAAATCAAAGACAATAGACTTCAAAGTGTTTCGTTTTTAGTAATCGGATTTGACATCTCTTCACAATAAGGTTGGTAGTCATAGTTGAAAAAAACCAATATCAACCTTTAAATCCATATGTTACACAAACATATGCTTAACAGTTAACACAAACATTATAATTATTATTGCTTGAACAAAAGTAAAGTAATAACATGTTACTACGCCTATAAAATATGTTACATTTATATTATTATGTTCAGATATACAAGGAGTAACAAACATATATTTTAAACAAATATAAGAGCATGCTTGAGTATGGAATTATTATACATTGTGGTAATCGGTTTAAATGATTTAGTATGGAAGATAGACCGATGAAATCATCTAGTTTAAAACTTGTGTTATCGATTAAAAATGGAGCGAAGGAAGAATTGATTGAGTTCATAAAAAGTCAAAAAGAAATGGCGTCAATTGAAATCTTATAATATGGAATATGGATTATCAATCATGACGACATGGTATTCGGGTTATTCGGGTCAACCCAAATTGCCAAAACACAACCCAAAGACCGACTTATATAAAAATTTCGGGTTTGGGTTTAATTTGTAATCGGGTTTGGTTTTTTGAGGTTATGTCTTAATCGGCTTCGAGTAGAGTTTAATCGGGTTAGATATTCAGGTTCTAGTAAAAAACAACGACACCCCTACTTATAGCTGAACAAATCAAACAATGAGCGAACGCTCATGACTCATGATGTCATGTTAGTTTGTTTATGTTTCTTTAGGGTGGTGAGGGCAAGCACGTCGTACTTCAGCAGTATGTCCCGGGAATGCATGGAACATCGCCGCCACCAAAAGAACACACTACATGGCGTGTTTAGTTAAAACGAAAAATATGTGGGATTTTCTTCTACTTAAATTGTAAAAATATGTAAGAATGATTTTAAAGTTTTAACTTTTAATAATCTAAAATTTCGCCTCCAGTAACGATAAGAATCGGCCATCGGGAGTTAGGTGAAAAGTGGATATTGACGATCAGGTACTAGGAAACGTGACACCACAAATTGTTGTTATTTATTAGAAAGTATTTACTTTCTGTGTTTAACTAATATGCATAATTAAATGATGGTTTAATCGGTTATCATTAGCCAAGTAACTAAAGTAAAGTACACAAGATAATTAAAATAAAAAGGTTTTATATTCAAATATCACTAAGTTGTGTTCTCGAGTTTACTTAAGGAGAAAAAATTTCATTTCATTTCTTTTTCTTCATTTCATTTTTTTTTCTTTTCTTTTCATTTCCTTTCAAATTAGAAGGATTCATTTTAGGTTTTATTTTTCTTGTATTTCCCTTCTTTTTCTTCCTTAAATGAACTCGGGAACACAATTTTCTTACTTTTCTTTCATTTTCTTCGATAAAAAAAAACTCTGGAACACAACAATTTTTTTTTTCTTTCGATTCCTTTCTTTTTCTCTCCTTAAATGAACTCGGGAACACAGCGTAAGAGTAGATATGCTTTGGGTTGAGCTAGTGAATGAACTCGGGAACACAGCGTAAGAGTAGATATGCTTTGGGTTGAGCTAGTGAGTTTTCCCACTTGTGGGTTTATTTCTGAGTGAGTCAGGCGTGCGGTCCAGATAGAGAAACGAATAGATAGGCCCAATTAAAATACCATTTATCATTCGAAGCAATGTCATACATTTGCCGTTTAAAAAAATAATGGTTTAAATTTTAAATTATTTTTCTTTATTTTCATTTTTTTATTTGGGATTTACTAGCCAGGACCCAACCCAATAAAAGCATACAAGAGGAGCCACCAAAAGAAAAGGGCTTTGTAAGACGCATCGAACCTGCAATCCATAAGGATCTATGTAGGTGTGTAAATCAATCGATGCTCAAAATCCACACACGTTAAAAACTCAAATAGAATCGAGCTTTGGCTCATTTACTAAACTTGCTCAAGTTTGAGTTTCACATATTGAATTTAAGACGGTTTGCGAGCTTAAACGAGTCCTTAATTAATATAAAATTTATTGAATCTATAAACTTATATTTATTTAAATAATAATTATTATATATAAAGTTACGTTAATATATTTAAGTAATATATATTATGTTATGTATAAAAATCATAATTATAAGCATATATAATCAACTATAAAAATGTATAAATAAAATAATTAAATAATAAAAGACCCAATTTGGAGCTTGAAAATTTCTCACGAGCCTCTCTTAACTTAAAACGAGCCAAGCTCAAATCTAGAAAAGCTTACTTGACTCGTTTATATATTACACTCTTATGGAACCACACTAGCCAATATTTCAAAAACTTAATTATGTAAACATATTGTGTTTTTTATTATCTTCTTTATAACAAATAAAAAATAATGTAATACCATGAACCTAACAATCTACAAAAATAATGTGAACCAAACAGCCCTTTAGGGAAAATTACTAGTATTGTAAAATTTTGTAACTGAGTTATTTGTTGTTAGCTTTTTTAATATTCACCACGACATATTGATTCAGATATCAAGTAACTAGATTTTAATTTGTATTATGCAATAGAGCAATTTTCGAATTTGTTACCTGGTAATCAAACAAACCGGATCAAAAAGATTGAAGTCGGATAACAAAACTAGAACGGAAAAGGTAATTGAGCAGTAGGCCACAAGGTGACAATCAACAGTTGTAAAGTGGTGGATAAGTCTCATCTAATATATTTTTAATTAAATACCGTAACTAATCTATATCAACCCGTCTTAAGTGGAGACATAAACCGTTACTTCAACTAAAACTTTACAACTCTAACTTTATATAACTTTATCATTATACCTTGGTAAAAACCAACATAATACATGTGATGTAAATATTGATTTTAATAGTTTGAAGTTTGAAATACTAAAGCATCTAATACTCCATTATTGGTCACTGCAAGTTTCTAGATTTTACTCGAGAATTCAAGTCTGTTCACATGTGAACGTTCGGGGCTCCGATTGTGTTGACGACCACGTGTTTCCCGTGTGCAAATCAGCCTCAGGTGACAAATCAATGCATCAGACAAGACCACGTGGAGCTTATCCATTACGTACACGTGGCAGTCTCATACCGGTTAGGAGGTAAAGCTTACCTGTCACAATGGATTACCATGGCCCATCTCACTACAAATCACTTCACACACCTACGGTCCACTTAACCTTTTCTGTTTGTATTATTGATTTTACTATTTATCACTGTATATTACTAATTACATAAGAGCCCCTCAAGTTGCCTACTATTACTAATTACATAAGGATCATCAAAAGAAACCAAAAAAAAAAAAACACAAAAAAAAAACAAACAAATTGGACCAATTGGCCACTTTTATGCAGCATACAAACATAAATATTTCAACCAGAGGAATTAGATATTTGTTATTCGTTAATATTCGTTGATGTTGTATCCAGAGCATTCTACGTCACATATCACTTATACATGAAGTATATCATTACACCCACATATAGGTGCTATATGTGTAGTATACGGCCGTGTCACATATACGTTTTGAGTTGATTTACATTTCGAGGTAAACTTTGTTTGTAGTCGCGTCAAATATAATACGTTTCATTCGACGGTATAATTTCAAACTACTCTTCTTTTGACGTAAATTTTGTATAAAAACAAGGGTTAATTTCATATATATCCTTACAAACTTACAAAATATCATATATATCCAAATTAAACTTTTAATATCATATATATCCCTACAAAACATAATAAATATCATATATATCCTACAAAACCTTTTAAATATCACATATATTCAAAGCATATTCTAAATACCATATATATGAATAAAATAATCAAAATATCATATATTTGTATTAACATATTTTCTGCATATAATATAAAACATAACAAATTTACCCTTTATTTTCTTAAAACTATGTTTTACACACTTTGAACTCATCTTTCTACTATATTTTTTATCGTTCTTTTATGTTTTTATTTTTTTGATAGAAGTTTGCATGTGACTGAAAAGAAGCTATAAACAAATCTAACCTACATTGATACGACCTATATGAATAAAACTTTATTGTTAAGAGGTTTAAAAAGGATATTTAATCGAGACGAACGGGAAAATAGTTTAAAAAAAGGTATAATATTTAGTAAAAATCACTATAAAATTTAGTAAAAGATATAATAAAAAATACTATAAAAATCAAGTCACTTATAAAAGCAATAAAAATTTGGTTGTAAAAACACAAAAGCACCCCATAAAAAGATGAGTAAATATAAGTAAATATGAAAATTTAAAGTTTTAATAAAATCCAAATGGTTATATAATGAATTAATTTTATGCAATATATGAAATGGATACATATAATATTTTAATTATCTTAAAAGGATATATATGATATAAGATAAGTTTTATATGGACATATATGATATTTAAAATTTTGTTTGGATACATATGATATTTAACTAGTTTTGTAGGAATATATACGAAATTAGTTCTAAAAAAAAAATAAGCACGATATTAATCTATACTTAGGTAGTGTTTGGGATTGCTTATTAAAATAACTTTTGGCTTTTGGAATGGATGAAAAATCAAAAATACCCCTCCAAAAATCATTAAAAATCATACATTTTGACTTTTAATGACTTTTAAAAATGTATTTTTAACTTTTACCTATTCCAAAAGCCAAAAGTTATTTTAATAAGCAATTCCAACACTAACTTAATCACAACACGTGTGACAAATAAAAAACCTTTTCAACGAATTCTAGGGACTTGAAACAAAATAACCACTCATCAGTCATCACAAACAACCACCGGCAACCGGCTTCACCGGTCACCCAACCTCCACACCCTCACCAATATAAACCACCACCACCACCACCACTAAACCCTCACAACCACCGTGACTCACCCACACACACACACACACACACCTGCATCTCCGGCGACAATGCCACAGTTCCACCGCCAGCTCGTCGGCCGCGTCGCCATCGGCCGCTACCAAGACGAAGTGGCCCACCCCAGCGCCATCAAGACCTTCGTCGCAGAGTTCATCAGCGCCGTCATCTTCGTCTTCGCCGGACAAGGCTCCGGCATGGCGTACGGCAAGCTCACCGACGGCGGCGCCACCACCCCCTCCGGCCTTGTCGCGGCGGCGATAGCCCATGGGTTGGGGTTGTTCGTCGCCGTCGCCGTGAGTGCTAATATCTCCGGTGGACATGTGAACCCTGCGGTGACGTTTGGGGCGTTTGTTGGTGGGAATATTACGTTGCTTAAGGGGATATTTTATATCATAGCGCAGCTTCTTGGGTCGGTTGTGGCGTGTTTCCTTCTATTGTTTTCAACTGGTGGTTTGGTAAGCTGATCGTTTTATTATAAAATAAACCGCTGAAACCGTAGTAAAACCGGTTAGACTATAGCGAACCATAGTAAGTTTATAAGAGGATACATGTAATTTTGCTTTGAAAAGAAGCGATTTGTATGAGGTAATACGAGTTTAAAAAAAGGTAAAAATCATTTTTAATATATATAATTCTAAGAAAAATTAAGATTTTAATACTTTAAACGATTAATTAAGAAAATAAAAAATCGGTTTTCACGTATATGTCATTTAAACTCTAAGTAAGCCCTCATTAATGAATTTTTAAGAAAATAATAATTCTTCTAAAACGCAAAAAGAGAGAAAAAAACCGTCGAATCATGAAAACTGGCTGGTTCGACTGATCTTATCATGAAAACTGTATTTTAAAACCGGTTCAATTAGTAGTTTCTCAAAACCGCAGGCTCGAAATGTTTTAAAACTGGTCGAACCATCAACACTGGCGAAGCTTCTTGGGGGCGGTGGCGCCCCCTCTTTTTTTTCCGGTAGCGTTAATTTTCGGCTCGACGGGTGTAAATCTTTTGTCCGTGAATTTTTTTAATAAATATAATGTTCGCCCTTTAAAATAGTTTACTTTCGCCCCCGCTGCCCGCTAAGTCATGGTTTAAACTCCGCCACCAACCGTCAAATCATGAAAGCCGTAAAAAGTAGCCCGGTTTGGCTGATTTAATCAAGGCGTTGTATTTTCTCAAATCACAGTTATAAACGCATCTAAAAAATTTCATCAAAACCAACTAAACGGGACTGAACGCCTGCAATTAATATATTTATATTTGAAAGTTAACGTTTCTTAAAAATTGCAGACGACCACTGGATTCTCATTGGCCGCGGGAGTATCAGTCTGGAACGCCTTTGTGTTCGAGATCGTGATGACATTTGGGCTAGTGTACACTGTTTATGCCACCGCAATCGACCCCAAAAGGGGTGAGATCGGTACAATTGCACCTTTGGCGATTGGTTTGATTGTTGGAGCCAACATTCTAGCCGGTGGTGCATTCACCGGTGCATCAATGAACCCTGCGGTCGCATTTGGACCGGCCGTGGTTAGCTGGGATTGGGGCAACCACTGGATTTACTGGGCCGGACCCCTAATCGGGGGTGGACTCGCGGGAGCCGTTTATGAGCTCATATTCATTAGCCGCTCATATGAGCCGTTGTGAGGGTTTGAGTTTTAGTGTGTGTTAAAGGACATTTATGTCTTTGCTAGTGTTTAATCATTGTTGTACTTGTGAGTTGCACCTTTTTTCCACTTTGTGAGTTGGTGAGTTGGTGTTGTATTTGTATTTTTTATCTTCTTTTTAATGAGTATCTATAAATAATGTGTTAGCATCGAGGGTTAATTGCTAGATAATGTTCTAATAAAGTAATAGTTAACCAAGTTGGCTCATGAGCTATTTGAGAACCGATCTTAAATAGTTCAGATTTAAGCTTCAGATTAAGATCAAACTCATATAATAAACGAGCTTAAATTTGTATGATTATTGAGCTTGATTGATCTTTTGACATATCTTTAAACATATAGTTGGAAATGAGAGAAGCCCGAGCTCCATTTAGGGTCACGTGTTGTTTTTCAAGGCCTCATGCAGCGCCTAGGGTTGCTTCTTGGCCAGCCAATCCGATGTGTTTATTGGGGACGACCATAGCTTTCGACTAGTGTCAAGAAGTGTAAACACTTTTTATGAGACTTTTTTTAATCGTTAAAGCCCTCTAGGGTGATTTTCAATTACTAGCAAGTGATCTAAACGTTTCAGCATAAATCGAGAACATACGATTTTCAAAGATTTGACACCTCATAATAGGTACACATGATCTTTACGAATCAAAACAAATCAAGAAATTTGTGGCTAGAAATCAACAAAATTCAAAATGATTGGGCGTAAATTTGTCTTTACATTTAGCAACATCAATCAATTTTACTTCATCACATACAAATAAAGTTATAGCAAAGCATAAAATAAAATCATGAAAATAGTACCATGATTTAATGATAACATATTTAAAAGTTATAGCCAAAAATATTAAGTTAATGGCCCACACAAAACGACATTAGAGTTTAGCCAAGGTCCAAGTTGTTTTGTACTTATGTTCCATCCTCATCCATTGGGGACCTAACAAGAGGACCATGTTGTTTTCAAACAGCCAGAAAGCTACTTTCTTTGTATAAATGTCATTTTAGAAAAAAAATGATTGATGTATTTATATGTACAAAATATTCAAAATTAATTTGCCACGTGAGAGAAATGTGATCATCTTTTAACATTTCAAATTATTTAATAAATATGTTGTTTCATAAATTGTTATTTTAAATCTAATATGCTTAATCATTTAGGGCTTGGTGTAAACAGAATAGACGAGAAATGATGTGCTTTTAAGTCAAATAAATCCAATGGTTAAGATTAAAGTAATAAGTTGGAACTTACTTAGGACTAGAGATGTAGAAGAGGGAATTTTTACATCTAATTTTTACTTATTTTTCCATCTATTTTATATACTTTTTTTTCAAAATTAAATTCACCAAAAAATCTGTAATTTTATCCTTGATAACATGGTATAGTATTCTCATATATATACATATACCAGAGAACCTTGGCTATCAAGAAACTAACTAACATGGAATTAAAAAGTTAAAGATAATGACTAAAATAAAAATAAACTTTATCTTTTCCTAAACAT
Organism: Flaveria sonorensis; assembly: GCA_025506505.1. NCBI lineage: Eukaryota > Viridiplantae > Streptophyta > Magnoliopsida > Asterales > Asteraceae > Flaveria > Flaveria sonorensis. The sequence goes on along the minus strand of CM046431.1, from coordinate 44,915,693 downwards.
CCTAGAACTCTGCATATGTTATATGTATAGGTTTACTATAATTCTTCAATCCACATATGGTATAAAACTTGTTACAAGGAAGGGCAAGTATGTGAATTAATTAATTAGCGAGATAAACTATTTAAATCTGGATCTAAAAAAATATTAATTATTTAAATATATTAATGTCATACGTTTTTATTTAATTTTTAATTTTCTCGTTGATACACTTCCAATGGGATGGGGAGGGGCTGGTATTTCCATGGAGCCCTATAATCACACTTCAAGTCAAACAGGTTTTTAAAATAACCATAATTATGACTTATTCAACTATCTTAATTTAATGTTAACAATTATCCCAATAAATGAGTTTGAAAATATACTACATGATAATTGTTATTGGTGCTTTAAAAGTTGGCAAAAGTTATTGTTGATAAACACATACATTTGAAATTTTGATCTTGCCTTAGTTAAAGCATATTCATAATAAAATAAATTTTTAGATGTATCTAATCAAATGACTTCTTTAGACACTATTTTTAGTGACTTTCAAGTAGAAATTGATATCCATAGTCTTATGAAATATTCTTATAACAAATGACTTGGATGATTTGTATTGTCATAGGATGTTTTCTCTCTTTGTTTTTAATTATATATTTTACTTGGTTTATGAGAAGCTCATATTATTACTCCACCCTCTACAAGCAAACAGCTTGTTACAAGTATAGAGTCACGTATTCGCTTGATCAAATTGATAACAGTACCATTGTAATGTTTTTGTTCTTGCTTGGATTCAATAGCTTTGTAGAATTGTGCTAATTATACAGATTACTTGTTTTGAATTTTAATTCTATAAATTTATTTAACAAACAATATTATGGGTCATGGTTAGTAATTGTACTCGTTCAAACTTACAAGAGCTATTAACCTAATAATTTTGTAACAAGTAATTCCAAGTGGTGGTATGAATGCGTGATATTGTTGATAATTGTTAACTTTATAAAACATGATTTTCTGTTGTGTACCGTAACCTTATTGTGCGTAATTCTTCACCTTCATCACCTATCTGTGATTTTTTTTTCTTTATTCCTTACTATTGTATCACTCGTGTTATCAAAGCCTGTTCATGTGTCTACCAATACGACCCCCATGGCCCTGACATGGACTCTGCCGCTTGGACCCCATCAGGATGCTTCCCCGAAACCCACCATGAGGGTTGCCTCGTGAAACCCTATTTGGTTTAAAGGCTTTAACTTTTAGAAAATTAGAGGTTCCTTAGTACCTAGAAATCATAATGATCTTGAATGGGCATGCAAACACTTTCAAACTCATATCAATGCATATTTCAATTTCTCATTTGGTATTAACCAAGTATAATTGTACTAACACTAAAATCACCAATAGTTGTTTATTGTATTAAACACGAACTTACACGCATGTATATGTATAAGTTTTTATTTGGCATCTGATATTCATGAACTATCTACTATCAAATTAAAAAAGTAATACAAACTAATTGTCTTAAAAGAAACAAAAAAAACTAAGTCAAACCTTTAATGGAAGTGTTTTTCACGATCTTAGTTTTTTTTAGACTAACTCACATACTTTAATTTTATTTTTAAATCTATACATTTATCCACCATGAAACTTCAACCATCAACTATTTAAAAAGAAAAAAATTTTCCTCACACATTGATACCATTAGATTATAAGTCTTTTAGTTTATGGTTCTGCCTAACACACAACCCAACCCTTGTTAATGGACAGAGTAGGAGTAAATTTGTTTGAAATTAGATATGAGATTGTAATATAAAAACATACTGTTTTTGTTATGTATGAGGTATGTAACGTAAGGTTTTTTAGGGTAAATCACGAAAGAAAATGTAACAAAATAGTTAGAATTTTCTGATGTGGAAAACCAAAAAGATTTAACGTCAAGCTTGGAAAATACGGCTCAACCAAACTCGAGTTGGCATTATGTCAGCTCGGCTCAACTCGATCACACCCATAGCTTGTAACTCCATCATAGCCGTGAACTGCTTTTACATGTTTTCCCTCGTAATACTTCTCTCGATTATGAGATGCAAGTTGTGGCGATAATGCAACTGACACCCAATTTGGTATATGTGTCGGATGAAGGACAAGGATGAGATGAGAGTTGGATGACTTTAGTGGACAAGGCATCTCTTGACTCCTCCCGTTGATAGAAAGATACGCATGTATACGCAAAACCATAGAGATAGTAAAGCTATTCTAACATAGAGGTTCAAGTGTATTGTGTATGCTAGGGATGCGATCGGTAACATACTTGTACCGAACATGAAGTACTGAAACCAAAAACAAGTGGAAGTATAGAGCAAATACCGTACCAAATTTGTCGGTTCGGACAATTCAGTTCAGGTCTCATAGGAAATACCGAAACTAAAAACATTAAAAATGAATACCAGTATTAATACTGATGTCGGTATCTATTTAAAGGGTACCGATACTCAACAAACAATGCTCATCCTTAATGTATTCAACTCGAACTTGCTTTACCCAAATCAGGTGTTCCAATACTATTCAATCCATCAGATTTTGGGCTTGACCCAATTTTTTACAACCCACACCTAAAAGTAGAGCCGTAGAGGTGCGCATTTTGGGTACTGGGCCGTATCCGTAACCAGGGTCCAGGTATAGGCCTATTGGGTACAAGTGGAACCGGGTTTTCAGAAGAACCAGGTCGGATCCGGGTACGGGGAGCTTAACCATACCCACAGGTATCAGGTACGGGTAGGGTCGGGTATAAATCGAGTATTTTGTTTATTTTATAAAGAAAAAATATATATAGCGTTAAATAAACATAAATCGAGTCCAAATCAAGTTTTTTTACCGAGTACAAATCAGGTCCTGGTCGGTTACTATCTTGGGAATAAAATGAGAAACCAGGTTTTACCTAACATGTTTAAATGGGTTGGAACCGGGCACTACCAACCTAAAACCAAGTACGGGTCGGGTCCGTGCCCGGTTTTTTTCCCACATCTATGATCTACCTAATAGAGTATAATAATAATCAATGTTGTAAAAATCGCAAGGCGCTAGTCGGCGCGGCGAGGTAGGAACTAGGAATTAATCAATCGGATGGGATTTTTTATATATAATTTTTAGTTTTATATATAAATACACACATTTTAATATGTAATTTTAATAAAAAAAAAATTTAGTTTTATATATAAATACACATATTTGGCCAGATTTTCCAAGTTTTGGCCGGATTTTTTGAAAGTCGCCGGAATCTCGCCAGAATCCTACCGGAATTTCACCGGAATGGCAGATTTTCGGCCGATTAAGACCGCCTAGGTCCGATTTTGACCACCGTGGACCGCCTAGCGATTAATTGGCCGATTAGCAAAAATATACTAGGTGACAAGCCGATTTCGGATTAATCGGCGATTAATGTCAATTTATGCAACACCAATAATAATTATGAAAAAAAGAGATAGTTAACCCAGACTACTATCGAAACTAGCATCGACAAACCTAATACAACATACGTTACACATTATACAAACATGTTTTGATGTTTCCAAAAAATGTCGTGTACTGCCAGATTGGCAACTTCGGAAAATTTTTGACTTTGAGATTAGCATTTAGTAATTAGTAGGGAATCCTATGTGCTGAATTTTAAAGTCAAAGTAGGATCTTTTGCTTGTAAACAAAAGTTCAAAACTTCACGAATATACACAACTCACCAGTACCACATAAACAAGTGTCGGTAAATTGTGTATAACGATAAAATCCCACAAAAAGCCGTACCTCTATTTTGTGTATAATATATGTTGACACTGACAAATTGATGTACTTGCGCAGCAACAGCTAAAATGCACAATTAAATATATAATAAAAGAAAAACAAAAAGAACATAAAACCAAGGTTTCAGTTTTTGTGCATTTTTATATTTGCATAATTAAATTTTTGAATTTTCCTAACCAATTGGTTTCGGTTGCAAAACGGTTCGGTTTTTCAGTAATAGAGGAAGGCGGTTCGGTTTTTCAGTAATAGAGGAAGGCGGTTCGGTTAATTCGCTAACCATTTGGTTTGGGTCAATTCAGGCCCTATAAATCCAATCAGATTTTGGGTTAACTAGAAAAACAAGCCTATTGATTTGTAAGCGAGGAGGCAAGTCATATGTTATTATTTAGATATTGATATATTTTTTATAAGAAATAAAAATAATTAGAAGCGGTTCATTTTTGATTATTTATACATATATAAGCATAACCAAATTAAGAAAAATTAAAGTCAGTTTAAAAAACATAACCGAACAATCGTGTTCTAAATTGGTTTCGGTACATAACTGAACAATCGTGTTCTAAATTGGTTTCGGGTTTTTCTACTCAACCTAAAACTTTTTACTAGTTTAATAAATAAAGTTGATCTTGTTGAACACTATACACAATAGTAATTGAAAGCCCTAGATGCCAAAAGAAGCACAAAAGCAAAATCTGAGGATTTCATTTATAGTTGTAAAGCAAAAAAAGCAGACTGTGAAAAGGCAGACCAAGAATCAAAAGGGGAGGGTACTCAAATGACACCATACCCCATTTCTAATTAAATCAATCACCTTTTTCTTAAAGATTTTGATTCTTTTCTATTTCAAATTCACACACCCACTTTACTAAAACACCCACCGACAGATTATAATAACCCAATCAAAATTACAGAACCAATTTAAATTAACAACAACTGCAAGTTAACTAGTTACCTCCAGGATTCATCATATAATGGTTCTGAGTGGATGATAACCCTAGCTCCTGAAGCAAGCCTGTTAGAAGGAATTAGAAAAAACGTCAAACGACATGAAGCTTAAGAAATTGTTTTTTTGTTTTAGTAAATTATTTGCAAACTAGATCATAACTTAACTTTCTTCGATTTTGATTGCGTTTTCTTTCTCTTCTCTGAATGATTCCAATCGGCCTGATTGTTTCCTCGAAGAACATGGGTCGGTTATTCTTTTGCTACTACCATTGGAAGGGCAAGGTGATACAATTCGTGAACTGGTGCCCCCTCCAGATGAGATTCGTGGGCCTTCAGAAACAGGGGATCTCATTGGTTCATGTTTTGGGTGTTTAGCGAATGAGGGTTTGAGTGACTTTGGTATACATTTTGCGCGTGTTGTGGGTTCCTCTTTATCTAAACTTGAATCACCAATATGTGTCCTGCATTATAAGATCCTTTTTTCTTAGAATAATATAACATAGTGGTATTCCTCTATCAAGCCAATGAGTTCAAGATTGCGACAATAAGTGGTGTTTGGCATGCGTTTTCAAGTCACCGATAATCAATTTCTAGTGTTTGGATTGTGAAACAGATTCTGATCATCTGATTATATAAGGGTCAAATAAACAATTTTAGAGCATCGGCAACAAAACTGATTCTGATATTATATAGGCGTCGTTTAACATTTTAATCCTTATATAACCTGAATTTGCCAAACATGAAAAAAACTAACTGTTATCAGACTTTCAAACAAAAGAACCACACCCAAACACAATGCAAAATACCCGTAAATTTGCATCCATTAATGTAATGAGAAACCATATAAATACAGAGAAATACCAACCTGTCAGCATTGAAGGATGATGATCTTTTTAGGGTTGCAATGCCTTCTTCCTTAGGTAATTTTGTCTCCACTAAACTCCCACTGAAGTATTCCTTATCTTCTAATCTCATGCTCATAAATCTTGGATTATCTGGCAAGCAATCAAGCTCACCCAACATAACTGATGTTGAAAATAAAGGGGAAGGAAATTTTGAATCAGAGAATCTTGGTTTATAAGACGGAATTAAGCCAAAGCTATGATCTTTGACCGAAATAGACCCACATGAAATCAGTTGCATTATCATATCTGTAGCCCGGAGCTTTGAGTTGATCGGCATTTGACTTTCTTCTAGTTTTCTAGAACTATAATACTTGCTAGCATCAGCTTTTATTAAAGACTCCAAAGTCTCGGTTTTTCCCACAGATGAACACGTACTGGATGAAGATGGAGGGGATGGATCTATTTGAATCTCAGAGTTATCTTTAACACACGGGCTTGAGGAGTCTAATGGCATGTCATCAGTTGAAACGCCACGTGTGCAAGTTTCTCGAGCTTTACTGGCCTTTATATTATCTTCTGTTTGTGTGGAAGCATCAGCAAGACCATCATTTTTGTAGATCTTATACTCTGTTAAGCTAAGACAACCATTTGATGTCGTACTCTTTCCCCTCTAAATTCGGGGGACACACCAGACGAACTAGAAAGCCGAACTGGAGGTGACAGCTCATCATCTTGAGAATTTTTAGTATCTCTTCCACTCATGCTCGTTGATGATGAAGAGTCGTCTTGACTTCTTGCGGATGGTGGTTCTGGTAATTGTTTTAGGCTCTGTAATTTTACAACAGGAGCAAAATGACCTGCAAACATGTTACCTTCAAATTTTTAGTGCTCTCAAAATGCATGATCAATTGTATTTCCCTATGGATTTCAACTTTGGAACCAATTCATCGTATGCTCGTTTCTCATAATATAATTAAAAGTCAACAAATTCTATTCAGATGCATAAAGTTGTAGGCAACACCAACCCTAGTACTCTATTTCAGTAAGCAATTAGTCCATGCTTAATGCATATTTAATCGGACTTGTACATTGTCCATCCAAAGCTTTAAACTTGTCAAACACCAAGAAACTACTCAATTTTTTTCAAGTTTTACCGGTAAAGATGGGTGTTTGAACTTAAAAGGGCTACAAGAAAGGTTACAATGATATGCACCTGAATTAGATTCTTCAACAAGCTCAGATCCTTTGAGAACATATTCATTCCCATTAGCAGGAAGAATCAGATCATCTTCACAAAGGTCATGCCAAACAAACCCACTCTTATAGCTCCTGCTTCAGCAAGCAAAACAAGATCCACACTCATCAACTTTTCCATCAAGAAAATGGTGAATAGGAAGTAGAAATCAAACGTAACAGTCGATAACTGTCAAAAAGTAATAACCTCTTGCAAGACCATGAATACATTGAAGCCATGCCCCTTCCTCTCAGAACATTAAGCTTCTCAATCACATCTACAATTATTGTTCACATAATCAAATTTTAATATTAACTATTTCATCAAAACACATAAATGCTTGATTCGATGACGGATAATATCATAATATGTATACCTCTCAAAAAAAGACCTTCTGATGAAGACAGAGGCACTTCAATGAAATGAGGATGTTCAAGCTGTCGGTTTCTACAGAGATAATAAACCACAGGCACCTTCCGGTTCTTCTCCCTCACCGGCTCGGGCTCGGGGTCCGGTTGCCGCTGCTGATACCGAGGAGACCTCTCCTTCCACACTTTAGCTCTATCAGGACTCAATTGCTGATGCTTCTGCCCATACTTCCTCACTCGTCCCTCCATTAAAACCCTAACCTAAAACTGCACTTCGAGATTCTTCAAAATTGTGCTCGATTAACCATTCAGTAAGCGATAATCATGTTCAAAGTTCTATGACTTCTGCAATCTGTAAAGGATGAACTAAAATCGGTAATCAGATCTATAGTAGATTAGTTCGAATCCAATGAACAAGTCAATACATCAAATCAAAACGAAGAGACGACAATACATCCAATCAGAAACCAATTAATTCCACCATAATGTTTTACAAGACAACATCGCACATAACCCGCAACAGAATGTGCACCTTTTGCGACGAACAACGACAGATTTGGTGGGGAAGGTGGAGTGAGTGAACAATAACACATTTAAAACACACAAAAGCGACACAACTGACAATAATTAAAGCTGAAGACACTTTTACTGTTTAGTGTTTACAGTTAGCAAAAAGCGAGTGAGGTAGCAGTATCAACTATCGCCTGAAGAATTCGCGACGACTGATGCATTTACTGACGGTGACTTGGTGATGAAGTAGGTGTAGATGTAGGGTTGAGGATTTGATGAAGATAGTGACGGATCTGGTGAGATGCGTTTAACTTTTTGCTCTTGTTACTGGGTGTGATGCAGATGGAATTGAAGTTCTTTAATGGTGATTTTGGTGAAATGAAATTAGGGTTCTTGATTTCCCTAACTTGTTGAAATTTTTGTTTGATTTGTGTGTGATAACGGTTTTGATCGAAGAGAGTGAAGTCAAAGTGTTTGAAGAGATGTAAGAGCATGCATCTCCCTCCTCTCCAATACTAAGGAATAGATATATATGTTTTTTTTTAACAACACGATTAGAGTTCCGTTTATGTGTTTAATTGTAGGTGGTTGTTAGTGAAATATAAAAAAAAAAATTATAGGGTTGTATCGTGTTTGGGGAAACATGATACGACCCTTATAAATATTTTAGTATTTTTAAAAGTGATTTTTGTAAATGAGAAAGAAAAAATAATAATAAAAGTATAAAAATATTATTTAATAGAAAATAAGAAAAAATAATAATTTTTAATGTAATTATAAAGATTAAAACGAATGATGGATTGTGAATGATCTTAGTTCTAGTACACAACTGGTTTATATAAATCTATCCTAAACAAAACTTGAACCTATAACCTTAATAAACATTTTATTGTTTTAACTACAAATAACTTTACCATTGAAAATGATCCTTGTCCTAAATACGTAAATGTTAATGTTCTTTCTAATTTTTCTTTTTGTCTAAACAGCCAACTACGAGTTTGGATAAAGATAAACCAAACCAGTTAGATATGATGGATTAGCCGGACTCGACAATTTTCATGGTTTGGATCGTTTTGATAGTTTTGAATCAGTTTTTATTTTTTTCAAGAGATTAAATTTATACCAGTCTTTTTAAAATAACAATAATAATTGATAAATTACTATATCTTTAAAAGCAAGGGTTGGAACTTTTCTTATTTAACACTTTTAACTCCTAAGCTTTTTATTAAACTTTAAGAAATGCATATTGACTCCCTTGAGTTTTTAAGCCTCGGGTTTACCAGTTATACATTTTTATTAAAAGAAAACTCATTTCTTACGTCATTATGTTTAGCACGTGTCGGTATAAATTCGAGTTCGCCAACTTTTAAATGAATGTGTTGTTCAGACATGAGCTTGGTCAAATATAAATGTTTTTGTGATAATTTTATGTACGTTTTGAGTTGGTAGGCAATTAATATGTGTTTTCGTTCGACGATATGAATTCGGGTAACTCTACGTTTCAACGTAAATTTAGTTTTGAAACAAGTCGGGACAATTGTAATCTATATTTTATCTCGTCGCGTACGCCGCCGCCGTAACACACATGTATATTTATGTGTATATCATAAAGTTAAAAAAATTATTAATAAAAAATTAAATTCTTAGTTCAGTGACAATGTTGGTTTAATATATCCAAATCATCAAGCCGTTAGTTCACAAAGAATAAACCGTGAACTGAGCCATATGTTTTTTAATCATATCAACTTACTTTACTTTCACTTGCATAGATATATCAATTTTAACGGTTTATAAACATCCTTAACTGTTGGTAGTGAAATAATATACTTTTATTTTAGTAATGTGAACTATTTTTTGTAGTTACAACTATAAAAGTATCGGTGACTAATTCTAACCTGAATTTTTTATATATGTTAATCGCTGGCTATAAGCTAGATTCCTATATAAATTATTTATAAGTTAGAAGCGGTTTAAAAGCAAAGGTAAGATTGTTATCTTGTGATCAGAGTACCGGGCTCGAGTCATAAAATAACTTTTATATAAATACGTGATCTGATATGAATGTGTCTAGCAAACTCAAATGACCAAACACTCCACACCCAAAATGCGAAGGCCTCATGAGTTTGACATTATTCATAAATTCACATTATAGTCTTTTTTTGTGATGGCCAAACGACATGTGACAGACACAAAAAAGCTTGCAAGATAGAGGACAAGTTTAAAGTCAACCTACCCTTGGGTAATATTGTCCAAAACATTCCATTTGTAATTATTAAAGAACACAACCATTATATGTAATGTTTGAACTTTGAAGTGACTGTTTACTGACCAGATAAAGGATGGGCATAGAAAATATATCATTTATTTAATCATTTATATAGTAATCACAATTTAAAAATATATATATATGGTAGTAAATACATCAAAACATACTTCAAATTCGAATGTAGAGTGGATACTTATAAGATAGTTTAGATAAAATGATTCTAGATGTTTAGTCGCGTCAAAATATGCTGAGACAATCCTGAATGACTGATTGGGAACTCATATCGTAAAGTGTTTAAATCATAAAGCGAAAACATCTAAAACTTGTACAAAGAATTATATTATTGACAATTGTTAATGTTATTCGATAAATGATACATCTGAAATGGTAATTGCCCTATGTCCATGAATGACATAGTTAGGACATCACATTCATATAAGAATTTGGCTTGACTAGACTCTTAACCTAAATTATAGGCTAAACGTGAGATATAATAAATTGCCTAGGATGCTTGAATTATAGGCTTAAATCCATTAGAACACTCCCAACTCATTTTTTATCCTTATCTCTATTCTTATTCTTATATTTCAATAAAAATTATCAAAATACACACTCCATCTCTATCTCCTATCCTCATATTTCTAGGAGAAACAACCTCATTCTCTAAATATAGAGATTCATTATTTATCCCTTATAAAATTTTTAATATTTTTTATAAGTATATGTGATGGAAGACAGAGAAATAATATTGAAAAAATAAATTAAATAGTATTATTTAAATGAGATAAAGATACATATGAGGATGAGATGTGAGATGGTTTAGAAAAAGATAAACAAATTTATAAAATAGTATTTTATTTTGTAAGTTACATAAATGAGGATGGAAAACAGGCAGCGAATGCTCTTAGACACAATAGGAAATCAAGAATTTTACAGGCTATAAAGAAAAAGTAAATGTGATTTCTTGAAACAAGTTAATAACCCTAATATTATAATTAGCAGTGAACGTGTAGATGATCACAAAACATATTATTATAAGAGTTTTGTTAAAGCCCTTATCTCTAAAGAGTAAAGGATTGTCAATTTGTCATATAGTATGATATATTATAATTAAACACTTGCATTTTAAGTTCTATATATATTTTGTAACCTTTCACTCAGTCTATGATATTTTCACACTTGTATGTACACTGTGTTATTATAGAACTCTCGTAATATTGTAATCTATACTATGTTCATACATATTGTTTATAATTATTCCGGGCTTTGATCGGTGTCATTGTAAACTTGGAAAGACTAGGAAGTACTTTCTTTGGGGTTGTATTCACGGCTCATCAAACGTAAACTCGGTAGTCATACTCAACTTCAAAAGATTGAGCCAAACTCATGACGGAAGTCAATGAGCCCTATATTAATTGGTTTGGGAGGAGGCATTTTAGAGGACATGAGTGCGAGTCTCATTTGATGCAACATGCTTTAAGTGGGTCCGGGGTTATATCACAGTGGGCCTTTAGGTGGTGGGTTACTGGGTTTCCCCTAGAATGGTGGGCGAGCCAGATTACCAGCGTTGTCTGTGTTCGCAGAAGTGGGTGGTCTTTCGCCAATGGGTCTACCCGGGTGACCGGGCTTAAAGTATTCGTTGGTCATTAAGAAAAACTCTATGGTGGAGAAAGTTTACATTCCACAAACCTTGCTCTTTTGGTAAAATAGGTTAGGAGTTTTAAAAAGAATGGATGGCAACTATGGGCTATAACAACTTTATATATACATACAAACGATACAGCATGTCAAACCATCTCGATGAAGTCAAACTTACCCGGTGTTAGCAAGAAATTTATCTAAATTTGTCTTAGTCTTTGTTAATTTCTATCGACACATTAAAGGTTGACGTGCTTAGTTTTGGCTGGATAACTGGGCTACTCGGTTTTCAATCGCCTTCTTGACTAATCTATCAAACTAGTTATTGTTCAGGGTGTTTCTAATCATGCCCCATAACACAAATGTATGATTAAAGTGGGTTCCGTTGAAGATTTATTGCTTCATCTGGAGGGTAATCCAAAATCGAATACAAACAAAAGATGCATTATTAAAGAGAGTTAGATATCGGGACAAACTTATGTGACTTATGTGGGGATCATATAATGGTATCATGTGAATTTGCAAGGTATTCATAGACTGATTGAAAATTGGTTTGGCTATAAATGATAGAAAGCATAAACACATTGCCACCATCTACATTACAAACAAAAGCCTTAAAGATGAATTCCTAGGGGCTTGTTGGTTTATATGTAATATGGCAGGCTAGAAACAAGAAGCTTTAACACAACCCCACATTGGTGGCTAATGTTTTGGATTATAGTAAAGCAAACTCATTCGTTTGAGTAAAATATAAGGCAAAGTTAAAATCTATATTATAAGGAAACTGTGTAATTTTATGTTTGTAAACTTGTCATCGTTATTGGCGTTTGTGCTCTTGGTTCCTAGCATTATTCGTTATACTTTAATAGGCCTAATGGGTATCAAATTAGTATCGAGTACAACCTCTCGTTGCATAATGTTGTGTCTCTAATGGCAAAAACGTAATTTTGTTAACATGATGGTCTTTTTATTTCTCACTTCCTTTGTCGTTTTCTACCTATTGAATGTTTATTTAGAGTTAATTACACACATAATTCATGTGGTTTGGGCAACAAACATATTTGAATACTAAGTAAAAAAAAGTGACACATTTGGTGTTACATTTTGATTTTCTTACAAGTTTGGGTATTAATACTGACATTTGCAAACGGTTCACCTTGATTTAACAGAAAATTTAACGAAAATAAAATTTTAAATATTGACATTTCATTCTAATTTATCAGGCTAGTTTATGAAATTTTTTTCAATACTCATTTTCATTTCCAATCTGAAAGTTAGTAATAGAATATGTTAACTTAGCTTTAGTAAACACGTGTATTACACGAGTTAAATAAATAAAATATTAATATAATAAAATTTATTAATTATAAAATAATATTCTAAGATATGATATGGCTAAAATTATGTATAAGTAAAGATGATAATTAATAAAACAGTAATGTCAACTTTTTAAAAATTTATTTTAAAATTTTTTTTCCAAAACAAAAAAAAAATATTCTAAAACAAACCATATAGAAATATCATTTTTAAAAATTTCTTTATTATAACTCCCAAATTTAATTATTTTTGGTTTTAAAATATTGACTGTGTAAAAATACCAATTCTAAAATATTTCGTATTTTAAAAAAGTTTGATGCTTTAGAAAAATTTATTATTTTATAAAAATTTGTTTATTTAGAAATGACATTAATAAAAATATCTCTTTTTAATTTATTAAATCTAAAAAAATGTTAAATAATATTATTAGTTATTAAGATGATTATTTAATAGGAGAGAGAGACGAAATTTTTTTTATGAGAATAACTGTGATGCTACCATATATCATCCCAAGTTACTCTTTTATTAGAGTAGTAAGATAAGATAAGATAAGATAAGATAATATTTGTTTTCTTGGTATTTGAATTTCAAAATCACATGACCATCTATGTAATTAACTATATTAATTACTAGTTTAAAACCCATGTATCACACGTGATGAATAAAAATATTGAATTGAAAGCTATTAATTAATATTTATAAATTATAAAACTATTATTTGAGATAAATTATAATTAAAATTATGTATAATTAACTACCTTAAGTAATAAAACAATAGCAATATTTTTCTAAACTTTCGTATTTAAAAATCTTTTGTTTAATAAAAATGTTTTTTTAATTGATTTCTAAACACTGTCATTTTTTAAAAGATTTATTTGTACTAAGAAAACTTTCTCGTTCATAAAATGTTGTTTAAAAAATTATGTTTTTTAATAAAAAGAAACTTTTTTATTTATTAAATATTTGTTTAACAATTTGAAGGATATATAACATCATTAGCATTTTATATTATCCTTAAAGGGTTAACTTTTTATGATAATAACATGTGATAAAATGATTGTAAAAAAATAACGCGTAGTAAAATAATTGTAAAAAAATAACATGTGACAATAATTATTTTATTTTATTAGCATGAATTATATCATTGCTTCTAAAAAGAAAGATAATATTAAAAATCACATCAATCAATGGTGATCATTCTATGCTGGATCAAGGTATCAAACGGTTCAAATTCACTTTCCCTCCATGATCCGCTAATAACATATTAATAGGTTATTTTGAGTGATGTTCCGGATTGGTTTTGATATAATTTTTTAGCGTGTTTTTTTCTCGTGATTCTGTTGTTTATTTGGTGTACCTAGCTTTTTATTATTATTTTTTAGGGAATGTTAGTTTTTTGATGTAAAAAAAGAGTAAATTACTATTTTTGGTTCCAGTGGTTTGATTATTTTAACAATTTGAGTCCAGAAACGAATTTTCTAACAAATTAAACCTCATGGTTTGTATTCTATAACTTTTTCAGTTTAATACAATAATAGAATTAGAATTTTCAGCTAGTCTCTAACAAAATGATCATAACGCCCTTGGACTGAAATAATTATTTTTAATAACCACAGGGATCAAAACGCAATTTACTCTTTCGTACAAACATATATATATATATATATATATATATATATATATATATATATATATATGTGAATAAAAGATTTTTATTTCTATTTTTTAAAGTTTTAAATTTTTTTTAAACCGTTTGGATTTCAAACCGATAATGTAATTACTAAAAATGTTTTTTAAATATTGTTAAATCATTTGGTTTTCTAAACATCATTTTTCAAACAATTGGTTTTTAAAAATGTTTTTTAAAAGGTTTATTTTTAAACAATTTTTAAAATCATTCATCTTCAAATCGTTCGGTTTTAAAATCTTTCGGCTTTTTAAACTTATTTTTTATAAGTGTTCGGCTTTTTAAATTTATTTTTTTAATCTTTCGTCTTACTTAAATATATTTTAAAATCATTACGTTTTCACATGTTTTAATTAAATGGATTTTTAAACCGTTCCACTAACTAAACTTCTTTCTAAATTTGTTTGTCTTATTTAAACGTCCTTTTCAAATCGATTTATTATTCAAACAATTTAAATAAACTAAACACAAGTAATATTAATATCGTAGAAGCCCTGATTGTAATAATTACAACTCAAATTAATCCTAAAAAGTATAAATAACGTAAAAGTATAAATAACTTTCAAGTCAACTTCAATAGAAGACGATAAAAACATCTATAAGAGAAAAATATTTTAATAAAATGAATGGTTTAAAAATAAAGCTTTTTAATAAACGAATGGTAAAAAGACGTTCAAACAAAAGAACGGCATAAAATTACTTTTAAACGAGCCGAATGGTTAAAAACATGTATAAATAAAACAAAATTTGAAAAAAGACGCTTAATGGAACTGATCGATTAAAAAGTCGTTTAAATAATTTAACAATTACAAAGACTTTTACGGTTTAAATAAAACAACTAGATTAAAATAGACGTTTAAGTAAGCCTAATAGTTTAAATAAAAAGTTTAATAAGCTAAACAGTTTTAAATTTTCTGTTAGATAATATGAATGGTTTAAATACCACGTTTAAAACCGAGCCGTTTAAAAATAAATCTTAAAAATAAAAATAAAAACATTTCGTGTGTGTGTCTATATATATATATATATATATATATATATATATATATATATATATATAATATGTTTGTGTGAGAGTAAATTATGGTTTTGGTCCCTTAGGTTATTAAAAATAACCATATCAGTTCAAGAGTATTTTGATCATTTTGTTAGAAACTAACTGAAAAATCTAATTATGTTAGTGTATTGAACTGAAATAGTTATAGAATACAAACCATGGGGCTTGGTTTGTTAGAATTTTTTTTTTAAATGATCAAATCACAAGGACCAAAATAGTAATTTACTCTAAAAAATAACATTCAATTATTTTTCTAATTAATTTACTCGTCACAGTTTGATGATAATTATCATACGGTTAATCATCAAAACTCATGTCATAATCCAAAACATGATTATTATACGCATTATAACAATCACGATCCAACATCTACACTTTATTTTAAAAAACTAGTTTAATAACCCGTGTACTATACGAATTGAATGAAAATATTAAATCAACTGTAATTAATATTTAAAAATTATAAAATAAATTCAAATAAAATACGATTGAAATTGCATATAATTAACTACTTTAGGTAATAATACAATAACAATATTTTTTTACACTTGCGTATTTAAAAAACTTTTGCATTATAAAAATTTGTCTTTTAAACTTCCTATTAAAAAAAAACTATTTTTTAAACAATTTCTTTTCTTAAAAAGTTCTTTGTACTAAAAAACTTCATTTTCATAATAAAAGGTTTTTAAAAAATCACCTTCTTAACAAATAAGCATGTTTTAGTTTATTAAAAAAATTATTTTATATTTTTAAGAAATAATACCATGAGCATTTAATATGATTATTAAATGGTTAATTATTATGCCACAAAATAATTATGAGAAGATAAATATAAACATATTGTTTTATTAGAAGAGATTCAAACTAATATTATAAAAACTTAACTATTAATCCGAAATTCAAACGAAACTTAATGCTTTAAAAAACTACATGCATCCACCCGAATATAAACCCACAATCATTCCGTTGTACGTCATCGTCTTCAACCTCACATCTGATCACACACACCACCAACTGCAATTAATCAAGATCCACAATTCGTCATTCAACATCTTCTTCAACAATGGATAACAACATTGACAAACTCACCAACATTCAAATCAACGATCTCACCACTTCATCTTCTCCAAATCTCCACAAAAACCTCTCGATTTTCACTCCAGAGCAGGTGCAATCACGATTCACTGTGTTGATGCATGTTTAGACAATGATTTTGTGAATTTGAATTGAAATTGTCAAATGGGTTTTGTTCTGCAGGTGGAGATTGTGAAGATGTTGGTGGAGATGGATCAGGGGCACTTGTTTCAGGATTGGGCGGATCCCGGGGTTGATGA
The DNA here is from genome assembly GCA_025506505.1 of Flaveria sonorensis. NCBI lineage: Eukaryota > Viridiplantae > Streptophyta > Magnoliopsida > Asterales > Asteraceae > Flaveria > Flaveria sonorensis. The sequence continues at coordinate 44,898,721 of CM046431.1, read as the reverse complement.
TGATGAGAAAATGTGTTTTATTGATCAGGTGATTGATTGTTTTTGATATGGTTGATGATTCGTTGTGTTTAGATGTAGATCATCAGAACTAACAATGTTAAGATCGTGTTATGTTTATGCATATTTCTTTAAATCTTGTTATGCTTTGTTAGAATTTAATCAAGATTTTGAATCCATCTAATTCCAGAACAAAGATATACTTTCATAGGGAAATTATTTCACTAACAGTAACCAATTTCTTAAGTGTTTCATTAAAGTCACCCGCAGATCTAAATCACTCAACTTTTGCCGGATGTTCCAATCCTATGCAAAATTTATATAATTATTTAAATTTGTTAAGATTAAGCGATACAAATGAAACATATATGAATGCTGGTTACTAGCGAGTGGAAGAAAAAAATCATTTAACTTGAAGTCGAAGGTAATAGTGAATTTTTTTCATTAAGTAATAAACAAGTTTTATAATAGTTAAATTTTAATTCAAATTGGAGCAAAATTAACTAAATAGCTATCAAGATTCATATATGTTTTATTTGCCTCACTTGATTTTAAAAAGTTAAAACATTTATAAAAATAATACATAAGGTTCGAATAACGGTGAAAGTTTGTGACTTTAGAGGGATAAAAGAACTTTAAGTGATCTTAGTGTAACACTTGAGAAATTCGGTTACTATCGTTTAAAGTTACTAGTTCATAAATAACATGTTTGCACCTGAGTTAATCGTGTTCTTTTAGGTTGCTCTTCTTAACTCAAGCTATCCTGGTGGTTTGACATCATATATCAAAACTGCAAGAGAACTATTAGCAGATTCAAAAGCAGGAAAGAATCCATTTGATGGATTCAAACCTTCTGTAAGTAACAAATATCTTTAAAAACTTGATTATTGCAAGTTATTTTTATCAGTTTTCGGTTTAAACTATATTTTTGCAGGTCCCATCAGGTGAAATTCTGACATTTGGTGATGATAACTTTATGAAATATGAGGAGACTGGTGTCAAGCAAGTGCAAAATGCTGCATTTGTTCTTGTGGCAGGAGGGCTCGGGGAACGTCTTGGATACAATGGAATAAAGGTTCTTCCACTTTTTTATTTTTGTAATTTAATTATGATCCTTCAATATTGGTTTTACTAGTTTAATAACATTTGATGAAATCTGGTTCATTTTGCAGGTAGCACTTCCAATGGAGACAACTACAGGAACCTGTTTCTTACAACACTACATAGAGTCCATCTTATCCTTATCGGAAGCTAGCTGTAAACAGGCTCAAGGTTGTTAACATTTTTACATGTACCAATATAGAATCAAAATAAGTATATAAAATGTCAACAAAGTGAATGAAACCAGTGTTTTTGAATTGTAGGTGAATGCAGACGAGACGTGCCTTTTGTTATAATGACTTCAGATGACACACATGCACGCACGTTACAACTATTAGAATCAAATTCTTATTTTGGGATGAAATCTACACAAGTAAAACTTCTTAAACAGGTAATTTTGGACATCACTGTAATCTTTCGTTGCAATGGAATTTCATAGTTAATTCGTGCTACCATGTTTCAGGAAAAAGTTGCTTGTTTGGCCGATAATGATGCTAGGCTTGCTCTGGATCCAAAAAATAAATACAGAATACAGGTAAACTTTCTAAAAAATTTAAACTGGTGTCATTATTTTTTTTATGAAAACACACTTCAAATTCATCCCAATTACAAACCGTTTTTGTTTTTCTTGTTTAGACAAAACCTCATGGTCATGGTGATGTTCATTCACTTCTCTATTCAAGTGGTCTTCTCAAAGAATGGTATGCTTCTTATTTAATTTGCTTCTATTTTTATAAAAAAAGCTGTCTTTTACATAATTGTTTTATCATGTATATCTATCTTTTTCAGGAAAGATGCTGGTTTGAGATGGGTCTTATTTTTCCAAGATACTAATGGCCTTCTGTTCAAGGTCTATTGATGAACTGTTTGCTTATATACTTTTCTATCACAAGATGATAATTACGAATTCATATGAATTTACGTCTTTCAGGCAATTCCAGCAGCTTTAGGAGTTAGTGCCACTAAAGAGTACCAAGTAAATTCACTATCCGTTCCTCGCAAAGCTAAAGAAGCTATTGGAGGCATTACAAGGCTTACTCATGCCGACGGTACATTTTGTTATGTAACTATATATCACAATCATGTCATATTAATATTAAAATTGGCCTTAAATCTTATATCTATGAATATTAACATCAGGAAGGGAAATGGTGATCAATGTGGAATATAATCAACTGGATCCATTGCTTAGAGCAACAGGTCATCCTGATGGTGACGCTAATTGTGAAACTGGATATTCTCCATACCCTGGAAACATAAACCAAGTACGTTTAACCTTCTGTGACGTTATTTTCCACGTGTGGTACTTTGTTATTTTCTTTTCACAGTCTTAATTTTATTATTATATTTCTTTGCAGCTAATTCTCGAGCTTGGTCCTTACATTGATGAGCTCTCAAAAACTGGTGGCGCTATAAAGGAGTTTGTTAACCCCAAGTAACTATCTTTTCGATAATTCCTCACTAATATTCTCTACTTTATCATATATGTCAACAAAAAGGTTATGTTTTGAGTTTTTTTTTACAAAGAACATTTTTGAGAGTAGTTTTTATGCTAAGTGCTCCTGGTTTTTTCGAGGGAGTAAATTTAGTCTAGTTATTGTTAGATGGCGAAAAGGGCTGACCTGGTGATTGTTGTGATATTTGGATGACAGATACAAGGATTCTACAAAAACTGCATTCAAGTCATCTACTAGGTTAGAATGCATGATGCAAGATTATCCAAAAACATTAACACCATCAGCACGTGTTGGATTTACAGTAAGTCAACAGATTATTGTTTTTAATTATTTATGTTGGTGCTAACATTATTCATCATTGCATCTATTTACCATATTGCCGCTATATCCTTAAAATATATCTTCTAACTTCTTAGGTTACGGATCCCTGGCTTGCATATGCACCTGTGAAGAATAATCCAGAAGATGCTGCAAAGGTAGTTCCATAATCTTTGTAACAGATTACCTTCAAACTGAAATATTGTTATTAATTCTCTTTATTGGTAATATGTTTCCTGATCACTACTACGTTTTAAGAGAGTCTTTTTATATAAATTATAGGTACCCAAGGGAAACCCGTATCATAGTGCCACTTCAGGAGAAACAGCAATTTATCAAGCTAATAGCATGATTCTACGAAAGGTCAGCACTAAATCTTTATAAAAAAATAAATGAATTCAAGCTATAAATAAAATATCGTATTGACCCATTACCCAACTGACCCGTTTGTTTATTTTTGTCTGTAGGCGGGTGTTAAGATAGATGATCCAGTTTCAAAGGTATTTAACGGTCAAGAAGTGGAGGTTTGGTCCTGTGTTGTGTGGAAACCAAAATGGGCTGTTACATTTGCTGATGTTAAACGCAAAGTGAGTGGAAACAACTTTGTTTCACAGAAGTCTACATTGGTCATCAAGGGTAGTAATGTATTCATTCAAGATCTCTCGTTGGATGGAACCCTTGTTATCGATTCAGTTGATGATGCAGAGGTATGTTGAAATATTCTGTCTTGTAGTTATAAATTGGTTGATTCAGTTTTATGTTTTAACTATAACAAGTTACACGAGTAAAATTAAAAAAAAATAAAAAATAGCTAAAAAGATGGACATGCGGTTTATATTTTCAATGCATACAACCTCCCCAATTGTTCATTTAGTATGTGTGGATTATTACTGAAATGATATTATTGTTGTAACCATATTTACTCACTTACACTATAAAAGGATGGAAAATTTATGGGCTAGTCAAACTCAACTCATTTTGACCAGAACCTGTTTTGATTTGTTACAAGACCCGCCCGTTTTACCATCTCTAATGTTGATTTTCTTGTTTCATTGTTTTCTTTTTCAGGTGAAAGTGGGAGGTTTGGTGAAGAATAACGGGTGGACCATTGAAAGCATCGACAAAGACAACACTGCATTGCCTGAGGAAGTACGAATCAGGGGTTTCAAAATAAACAAGACGGAGCAGTTAGAGGAATCTTACAATGAACGCGGCCAGTACACATTAAATCCATGAGATTACACATTCTTTTTGTTTACATTATAGCGAAACAATATTCTTTTTATCGTCAAGTATGTAACACAACTATTTAAAAAACTCAAAACTTGCAAATGTATTACTCTGGTCTTCTCATTTTGATGTTGAGAGGAATTTCCTTGTAAGAGTGTATTTTATCAGCAGCCTTTCGAGGCGGTCTACCAAACGACATTCTTTGTAATCCTTTAGGTTCCGGTTGGGACCTGCATTTGTCGTGTTTTTGTTCATTGATCATTTTTAAAGCTGAACCATAGTTTTCATGCATCTTAAATTCTCATTTGGTTCGTCTTCTCGGGATGTAAACCTAGCCGACTGCCAACTCACACAACGCGTGGGTAAAAATTCAATACCATCAAATGACAAGGTGTAGAATCAAATGTTAACTAAAGAGAACAAGTTATATGGGTGAATGTCATCGAAAATGTACGTTTAATACATAAAATATTCTAAATCTTTTTATCTAAAAGCCTAGATTATAGTTAAAGGAAATAAATTTTGTAATCATGTTTGACTCACTGATCTACACAAAAATTTAAACCAAAATTCTTTGGGTCAACATGACCCCATTAAATCTTTTAACCTATAATCCGATACCGTAAATTACCCATTTTGACCAGAGCTCGTTTCGACCCAAACAAAAAGTGAACATATGCTAGTGTAGATGATACATCCTTAGATACATATAAGTTTTTTTTTTCCTTTGGCCTTCCTTTAAAACAATGATTTGTCTGCAACCGAAAGTCAACTAAACAACAAAATGAAAAACCACTCACTTGTGTTCTTAACAAAGTTGAAAGTTTCATATGCTAAAATGGGCTGGTTAACATGTCAAAATAACGCATGTTTTGTATGGGCCGGTTGACCCAAAAAACTGTGTGTAAAAAAATATTTCAGAATTTTAAAATTAAGCGAGCCATACTGGATTAGGAAAATTATAGTCTCTCAGCAATAGTTACGTTTTTAATAAAATGATTTAAGAGATTTTATTAAAGATACACTTTTACCAACTTCGACCCGTTTGGCACTTTCCTATCAATATTCCTGAGAAGCTTCACATTCAACTGGTATACACTCAACAGCCCTCAGGATATTGAAGGCTTGAAGCCCATAAGAACATGCTTTCAAACAATGAAGAAAATTTTGTAAGATGAAGGCAACAGATTTGGATGTACAGTTGAAATGCTATCATCTGTGAAGAAATTAGTTAAAGCTAACATGTATTCATTCAAATCTATCGATAACCCTGGTAGTTGTCGATCTAACAACAGAGTGATAATGATAATAACCACCAGCCGTTCCGCTTATGATATGGAGAAAACAAAATGATTACTCCTGCAATAACACATAAAAAAGATCAAATTGTGAAATATGCAAGAAACTTGAATGATTATGAATTGATTTGAACTAAACTTGATTGGCTATGTAGAGGGTACCAGCCCAATCAAATGGGTTCTGACACAGCCCAACTAGGCCCATTAGGATTGGCCCAATAAAATGCCTTGAACCAGAAGTATCACCTTCAAAGCGCTATCGCAAGGTTCAGGTAAAAATAAGTTTTAAGAGCGTCTTCGAGTTCTATATAGCTCGGTAGCCAATCAATTCTAAAGATGGCGACTAGCACAGAGCATAAACAAGAATAAACATAGAGAAATACTCTCAAGAAAAACTGATATGATATTGAATGTGCAGACTAATTACATCAAGCCCTCTTTCATAGCTTGAATCTAAATTTGGAATGTCAAGTCAAATTTTAGAAAACTTAAACTGGCCTCACAATTATGAAATTGACTTCCTATATACGCATTTACATTACATAGAAAAAGAAATAAATTAGAACTCGTAAAATTTGAGACACGTTTGATTCTAATATCAGGGCTCCAGATGATGGAATTCAAGTATGGAAATCAAGACAAACCGCCTATGCATGGAGGTTTGCCACATGATCCAACCTGTTGAGACGTTTCCGTCCATTACTTATGGCCCGTAACTCTAGACGTAGTTCAAGTTATGCACTGTTTAAGTCGGGCCTTTTCTAGCCGGTTTGCCTCTATCCAATTGGTCCAAGTATGAGACCGTTAACTCTTGGATCAAGTTTGTATCATTCATCTTAAATAACCCATGGGCCATGAAGGTATTTTATAAAACTTAACAATCATAGAGCTTTGATTCACAGAGTTCAATTTTGAATAACCTCTTCAATGTCGATGAACTTGAAGCACTCAAACAACACAAAGATCCGAATTGATATCCAACGGGTCATTAGGGTCTGGAATGTACACGAATATGATTCGGATGCTAAGTGAGTCGGGTGAGTGATTATTGGGCTTTTGTTTTTTTGATCAAATGGTGGTGTGATATTCATTAGCTGGGCTTTTTAGTGACTATTTCATGATTTGTACTTGATGTTTTTTGTTTTAGTTTTGCTTAAAAAAATAGATAGTTACTGGGGTTCTTGTAGTGCGGTTTTCAGGGATGTGGCGTCACTTTGGGCCTGATGTATGTCTCCTTACCCTGTGTTTCTGTTAGAGGCGGTTTATATGCCTAAAACTTATAATATTTAGGTCACATGACAGAACCGTTGATCCAAGGTCTTCTCTTAATTTTGGTTTAGAATGCTTGGGCTGATTACATTAAATAGACCTATTTATTCTCTTACTTCTATATGTTAAAATGTTTTTTCCTTTCTTTGAAACATGTTTTAGTTTTTTGCTGGTTTAACTAAGTAACTTGACATGTAAAATAATATCATGATATATCTTTTATGACTTGATAACATATATATATAAGGTTACTCATCTCAAGTAATAAAAAACAAAAGTATTTATAATGATCAAAAAACGTTGTATCGTATACACTGTCAATCATACATAAGACTATCTACAATGAGACTGGTCATGAACGAAGTCACATCACATTGTTAGCCTCCTGCTCACCGACCATCCATTCTTCTCTCCTTCTCTTGTGGACCTCTTTATCTTTCTCTCATCTCGTCTCACAAAATGCTTGCCCCCCCAACCCCCAAATCGGACTGTCCATCCACATGGACGGATGCTCCCAACACCTCTCTCCTTTCTATGGCCAGTCGACTTCAAAAACTATCATTAGCGATGCTCTACAATGGCCATCAAGTGTGTTCAGGGTTAAAAGGTTTCTTTTGTTGTGGTGTATTATTTCCATGGCTTAAAAGCTAACTTATTTTATTATTAGTTTTTGTCGAAAATATTATTATTATCATTATAATAACTGTTAAGTGTATGCTCTCACTTATTGTTGTTACCTTTTTAAACTTTGTATCTTACTAATATTATTATTGTTATCATTACAATTATTATGTAGTAATATTTTGTTGAACTATTATTACTAATATAATTGTTATTGATGTTCCTTTTTTTATTACTAAGATACAATAATAATTTTAATTATTTAATTTTTTATTCTAGTTATCTTAAAAACTAGAAATTTTATCTAAAATTCAGCGACAGCACACATATTCCATTTCTTAAACTCAAATAATTGCTTAGCTGTAGTTCCATCCTAGACACGGCACATGATTTGTTTCATATACCCGTGATTTTATTCTTTCTACATTGGTGTTCTTATTGAGTGGGTCATATGGATATTTTCGATATAAACAATTATTATATATTTTTATTAATGTATTTTTCATAATAACGATAAATCTAATGGTGTAAGCTCATCAAACTTGAGCTTAATCAAGCTAAGTGTATTGAGTTTGCATTTAGAAAAAAAAAATTCAATAACACGTAACGAGTTGTGCGCACGGTCATAAGCAGGGGCGAAGCATTGAAGGGCCCGGGAGGGCCCCCCACCTCCCCTCTTTTTTTCGTCAGTAGTGTTAATTTTTGGACCGGTAGTATAAATTTTGGTCCGGTAGTGTAAAATTTTTTTATGTATAACGAGTTCGCCCCCCCTAAAAAAATTAATTTCGCCCCCTAATAAAAATACCCAAGCCCCGCCACTAGTCATAAGATTTCAACTTTGGTTTTTTGGTCGTGTTTTTTTTTAGTCCGAACTAGTTATTCTTTATTCATCTTTGTTCTAATTCTATAACTGATATATTCAAGCTAGTTGAGTTTTCAAGTAAAGTTTGTGTCATTGAGGCTGCATTTTCAGTTGTTTTCTAGCTAATGGAACTTGAATATTCTTGAAGCCAAGCTCCACCAAATACCAAGTAAACTCATTGAGAAATGCAGTCGGATTCGTGGTTTGTCAAATATCATCGAGTCAACTTGACCTTGTCTTGACTCGTTTGAATTTTGCAACACATCTAAACTTTTGTTATTCTACTAACAAGCTACGCAGAGAATTCTAACAACATATCTAAACCGTAACGTTTTGACATAAAAAGTTAAAATCAGACTGAAAACCGATAGAAACCGAATGCTAAAAAAATCCCTACAACTACATCCATGAATTTAATTTGAATTTGTGTGAATGATTGAAAGTTAAGAAACTAGGTACGTGTGATGAATATGGGGAAATGACTCACATGAAGCTTAATAATTCAGTAGACCATATCATGTGCTTACACAGCTCATGTATGTAGGGTCAATGTCTTTCCATAACTCACACTTTAAGACCCCTTTATGGGGTACCTTAAGCCATATCATTTGTGCCCACTTTTGTGACTTTTCATTTAAGTGTTGGGAATAGACACAAGTCCCTACATTGCTAGCAATTCTAGTATGGCAATCATAATAATTGATTAAGAGTTTTGGAATGTTAGAACAAAATTGCTTGATAAAACAAGACCTACACATAAAAAGAATGAATTAATTGGCCACATAGGACAGTAACAAGGGTCTTTGTGTTCTTCAAAGGTCTTTTTAATTTTATTTCTACTATTAATGTTTTAAAAACACATTTTTGATGCGGTTAAATCTGTAGCAAATCCGAAGAAAACCTATTTTCAATTATAGTGATATGTAATACACCTACTATAATCAATAAAAATAAGTTTATGTATTATTTATAAAAGATCTAAAACAGATGTCATGTCATTTCTTTTAATTATAGAAAGTTGTTTATACCAAACGATAAAGTGATTCGATGTGCATACCGGGGAGCTCATGTCTTGAATTGGCCCTGAGTGGGAACACCACCCACCCAAAACTGGGGTTAAAAAAATTCATCAGAGCTCACCGACTTCAAAATCGTCCTGTTTGACCGTTGTCTACGGTCTCTTGCCCACCTTCAAAATCTTTTTATTATGTATTGGATTGTCACTGGTAACTAACATGAATATTATGAGTTTTATTAGTCAAATTATTAATATAAGTTTATTTATCAGCCAATGAAATTTGGATTACTAAAATATTCAAAATTTTAAAGTAAAATATTTTTTAATTGTTTGGGTATGTAGATCTATGTCTATGTCAGTACGTAAATGTGTGCGTTTGACAAAGGAAGATTAGGACTTGCTTAAGCTTCAAGACAAACAAATTTTGCTTATCAGAAAACTTAAAATTATTAATCTCTAAATAAAGTAAATTCCATGACTAACCAATTGTAGATGGACTAAATTTTAGTCAGCAACTACTTATATTTATAAAATCAAAAAAACATCATCTAATCATTTGTCTTTGGTGTTTTTCGTTCAAGGCTTTACTATTATTTGTTAAAATATTGTAACAATGAAATTAGAATTTGTTTTATTTTTATTTTAAATAAAAATTTGTTTCATATTTTATAGCTAGTCCACTTTATTTAATTCTGTTACTACATAATCCGACTATTACATCAATTTCCCTTCTATTATACAAAACCAAGAAGTGGTTTACTTAGTTTTAATTTTTCAATTTTTTCTCACTTGGTCACACTTAAAAGTAAGTTTGTTAGGAAGTCGCTAGTTTCTTTCTTTTGATATTATAAAAATAGTAAGCATGTTTTTATACAATACTAACTACTAATTTCTTCACAAAAAACTTCGTTAGACTTTAAAAGTATAACTTTTATTCGGTTTTTTGTTTGAAAATTGCTTTTTTCAAATTAAATTAATGATTATTCGTTACTGCTAACTTTATTGGAGTTTATTAACATTTGATAATTTGACATTCTAACATAGATTTGGATATTCGAGACCTTAACGTAACATGTTTATTAAATTACATCACAATTAAACGCTAGAAACCTTTTTATGCGCCAATAATATTAAAAAATATCTTTTTGTAGATCATAGGAACATGCGATCCTTAATATACTTAGTGAATAAATTAGTTATATATTGGTCCCACAATTATACCATATTTTATTTACACTCATCATCTTCCACCATGACTCAAAGGATATCGTTTACCTTTTAATATTATGGCGATAGACCAACTCATATATCAATTATTGGCCCTTTTCAAGCTTTGCACTATCCTCATATTTACTCACATCCTTTACTATTATAAAATTATATATATAAGTCTTTTTTATTCTAACTTTTAAGATTATACAAACCATAAAACATCAAACCGACCATCCATTTTTTAAGCATAAGAATCTAACGGGAACTTATTATTATTTATAAACATCTTGTCATGTGTTAATCAACTCGCTCAATAAAAACAATATACATCCAACATATGATACTCAAGATTCGAGGACAACAAGCTAGCAGAAGTTGAATTTAAACGTACAACCTATGCTAGATGGATCTTTTGAAGGTTCCATCCTTTGGTTTTACTAGTAGGTGCTCTGGATTGCGTTATAATCAATATAACGATAAAACATACACAATAGAACAACAAAAACTATTCTTACAAACGTGAACGAATACAAACATTAGTTATACTAAACATAGAGCATCCAATCGACGTGGTTTTACCTTTAGTAGCCGGAGAGCGTTTAGAGATTATAATTTGAAAATATCAAAATATAGAAAATACACAACAATACAAGAAGTTCAAAAATTAATGATGTAAACATAAACTAACACAAATATAATTCATCATAAACATAAAGAAAAGACATAATGTTTCAACTATTAACAACACATAACATGCAAGCAGTAAACATAAAACAATTTTGTCACAATCAACAATAATTTTTTCAAACTTTGGCATTAACTATCAGTAGTTAGAAGGGGCTTCTAAGGAGGTTGTGCACTTGAATAATATTTTCCGTCATGATTTAAGATAAAGAGGTTTTAAGAAATAAATTTTGTTAGGTTGTGGAGGCTTTTTGTCAAACACGAGCTCAAGTTTATTTATGTAAATTGTTTATTGAGTAAGCTTTAAGCTAGTAGCTATGTGTTTGGAATATAAGCTTGTTGAGTAACTTTTAAAAACCTTAGATTTTTTTGGTTATATATAGATATCATACGTCATTATAATATTCTTGAAGCGCCTTATCAATATAAATACTAATTGCAAGAAATTGGATGTAAATCATACCGATCGAACCACTATAAATCTTTGTGTTCATCTTTTCTTTAATTTTTTCTTTCGTGTTTGTTATCATGAGTGTTAGAACGATTGTAAGCATTGCCGGTTAATCCTAAAACATTCGTGTTTATCTTATGTTTCAGTTTATTGTAGTCATGTATACACCACGTGGACAATGAGTGTGGTCGTACTTACACTTACTAAACGTGAGTTGGTTTGTAAGTGTCGGAGTGTGAGTAGGAGACTGTTAATCTAAGAAAAAATAAATGGTTTGAAGTGATGGAGAGCCAAAGACCCGTAACTATGATCGCCACGAAGGGCATTCCCCAAGGGGCGGTGATCTATACACAACATCGTGTCATATTATTAACACATTCTATCTTGCAAAACTATAACACATAGCTTAACAAACACGTAAAACCAAATTTTTTTGAACGGCTGATTAGTGGTTAGTTGTTAATATCATTAAGTTAGTAATATTCGTCAATGTCAAAATTTAAAAATTAAACTTTAAAAAAACAAAACCTCCCAACTCCTTTTTAACCACTAGACCACGAGATTATTGACACTTAAAACCAATTAGGAGTGGGAGACCCTACAACCAGCTCATTTATTCACCACCACTGCAAGCAGCATTTAACACACAGAGTACAACCCATTACTGCACATTTAACACATCCACCTTCAAGGGCAAATCCGGCACTTCACAATAAACGGTCTTTTCACAAAAACAAGACGAACCACCATGTTTGATCATCTTGAAAACCCCAACACCCCTATTCTTTAATAATCTTCGACCAAAAATTTCACATAAAAATTCAATCTTTCAACCAATTTTCACTTTCTTTAATCAAAGAAAACAATCTCCCAACAAACCCACCACCATCATCAATCTGTTTTTCGTAATCTCCACTTCTTCACCCACATTCGAAAGCTCCATTTCATCTGATTCACAGAGCATTATCATGGTCTTTTAGAGCTCTTACAGACGTACAACAATGGCGGACGTTCATAGATCCACCAAGAACAGAAGGGGGTTCTACGTGAAGATGAAGCTCTTCACCAAGAACACAAAATCAGATAAACCCTTTTTGATTCGATACTTCAAATGGGTCTTATGGTTTTCGTTATCGTTTTACTTCTTCGCAAAGTTCTTGAACAATCATGAACCCAATGTCATTAATTTGAAGACGACGATGATTCATCACTCCCATCGTGCACTTTCAGAATCAGTTCTCAAAGAACCAAAAGATAATCACGGTCTGAATCTTGAATTAATCTTCAATTTCAGCCTGTAATCGTCAATTCGACAAACAAATTGGTGTCTGAATCTTGAATTAATCTTCAATGTCAGCCTGTAATCATCAATTCGATCAACAAATTGGGTCTAAATCATTCAATTTGCAGGTTTATTGAACGATTTGAAGATGTACATATACGAACTACCAACAAAATACAACACCGATTGGCTATCAAACGATCGATGTAGAACCCATTTGTTTGCATCAGAAGTAGCGATTCACAGAGCATTAATGAACAGCGATTTTCGAACCTTTGATCCAACAGAAGCTGATTTCTTCTTCGTCCCCGTTTACGTCTCCTGCAACTTCTCCACCGATAATGGTTTTCCGGCGATCGGACATGCTCGTGAGCTTCTGTCCTCCGCCGTTGACGTCATCTCGTCGGAGCTACCGTTTTGGAAACGGAGCAATGGTTCCGACCATGTATTCGTTGCTTCGCACGATTACGGAGCTTGTTTTCACGCAATGGTGAGTCGTATACCTTTGTTCTTGCATAATCTTATCAATTTGATGCACAATTTCATCGAATTGGTTGGATGATTGTTCAATTGTTTGTGAGATTGTTGAATGTTTGAATGCTCTGTGTTTGTTCGTAGGAGGATCGAGCTATTGCTGATGGGATACCGGAGTTTATGAAGAACTCGATTATACTGCAGACATTTGGGGTTAAGTATGATCACCCATGTCAAAAGGGGGATAGTGTTATTATCCCGCCTTATGTATCGCCTCCGGCCGTTCAATCGACGCTGTTGAAGCGGCCGATTGACGGCCGTCGGGATATTTTTGCGTTTCTTCGGGGGAAGATGGAGGTTCACCGAAGAACGTCAGCGGGCGGTTCTATAGCAAGTAATTATAACATAATTTTATTCGTTTTTTTTTTTTTTTTTTTTTTTAATGTTATGATGATGTAATTTGAATATTGGTTGTTGACAATTGTTGGTTTGTGGTTTAGGCGTGTGAGGACGGAGATATTGCGAAAGTACGGGAATGATAGAAGGTTTTACTTGAAGAGGCATCGGTTTGGGGGTTACCGGTCGGAAATCGTTCGATCGGTGTTCTGTTTGTGCCCTTTAGGGTGGGCCCCGTGGAGTCCGAGACTCGTGGAGTCAGTGGCGTTGGGTTGTGTGCCGGTGATTATAGCTGATGGTATTCGTTTGCCGTTTGAGTCCACGGTGCCGTGGTCGGAGATATCGTTAACGGTGCGGGAGAGTGATGTGGCGAAGCTCGGTGACGTGCTTGATCACGTGGCGAAGACAAACCTCTCGGCGATTCAGCGAAACTTGTGGGACCCCGAGCTTCGACGGGCCCTTTTGTTTCATGATGACGTGGAGACCGGTGATGCGACTTGGGAGGTCCTTGTTGCGTTATCCAAGAAACTCGATCGGTCCCGTCGAAGGTCGAGGGTTTTGAGCCAATGAATAATATCCACGTGGCAGGATTTCGTTGGAAGGTGGTATGCCAGCTAGTTTGTTGTGTTACAACGTGGCAGTGGTTAGTGGGACCTCTTTGGGCCCGTTGATGAGGTGGCAAGTGGTGATAGGTAGGCAGTGTCTTGTTGGGACACACGATTGATATTGAATATTGAAGTTGGGGTGGGATAAGATGAGGTGGTCCTCACGGTTCATAGTGTAGACCTATCTGTCATGAGAGATAGGGGCATAATTTTTACTCTTTTGGCCATTCTGGTTCTATATACACACTTTAGGCCCCTGTAAATTATAAATCATTCTTTTGTGTACCGTACATGAATAACACAAAATTTATTGCATACGTGTATATCGTATGGTGCTCAAATAACTCTGATTCGTCACTTCATAAAAATTTCTTAGGAAATTGTTTTTTATATAAGCTTTTGTAAGTTTTTGGTTGGGTTTGACTCGCTCTAATTAAGTTGTCGTGTTAAGAATTCCAACCTTTATAGATAAACGGATAAAAAAGTTCACCAGCTTTGTGTTGTATATCTGTCCATGTGTAAAATATATATTTGGTTGTAATTTTTTATATTTGTTTATATGTGCAACAAATACACAATCATAAAAATTTCAAAAGTTTACAAGAAATGGATTGTGGAGACCGGAGAACCTCGGAAGCACCGAAGCGGCCCGAACAGCGGGGTACCCGTTTCGGGTACTGTCCGGAATCGGAAACGCTTCCGAAACGCGTCCGAAACGCGTCCATTGCATACCGGTATCTGGTGTTATTTAGGAAACGATTCTAGCAAGTTTCCATGGAGTTTCGAATTAATTTTAAGGTTTCGGTATAAAACCTCTAAAATTCCCTCAAACCGCCACCGCCTAATCGTCTTCTTCGAACGATTTGTGCGAGTCTGCGAGATTCAACAGCATAATCGACGTTTCCTTAGCGTTAGAGGTGAACAGCGAGTCAGAACTGAGAAGTGAGAACTGATCGACTTTTGCAGGTGAGCCGTGAGAGTCTGCGAGATTGACGTTTCTTATCTTCTCAACTTCATCGAGACATCGACTTTTGCAGGTGAGAACTCAACTGAGAAGTGAGAAGTTCTTGGTTGCAATAGACAAAACAAGGGCTGCAGTAACTTAAGGGAGACGATTATTTATATTATATATATATATATATATATATATATATAATATATATATATATATATATATATATATATATATATATTGTAGTTAAATTTTGAATTTGACTAAATTGACTATTGAATTTTGACTAAATGTTAGATTATATATATTATAATATATATTATAGTTAAAATTTTACATTAGTTAACAAGAATTTTAAAACATTATAATATTATTCATGAATCGTGATGAACTTGATTGTTATTTTTATTTTTGGGTGTCATAAGCTGAACAATAAGGCTTCAATCGATTATGCTGTTTAATACTTTAATGTCTATTTTTGAAATTGTTTGATATATTATTATTTTTTTTATATTTTTTCTTTGTCGTACCTTAGCCGTACCCGTATCTAGAATTTTTTATATTTGCCGTTCCCCGTACCCGTACCGTCCCCGTACCCGTTCCGGTGCTACCTAGCGGAGAACAAGAAGCTCAGCTAAACTTTATCTAACTTATATCATAGTTTAAAATTTTAGCTCGAAAAAGAAAACTAGAGGGATGTATTGTTACATAAGTAAATTAGAAGGGGTCTAAACGACAAGTCTTATATGAATGGCGGGAAAAAGAGGGAGCAAATTTGTAAAGAACCGTAAATAAGAGGGGTTGTTGGAGAAGAAAAGGAATTGTGGAGGGGTGATGTTGTTGGAAATCGGGAAGAGCACGTGAGTGTGGGGTTAAAACGGGAAAAAGGTTAAATATAATAATAATAAATAATAAATAATAAATAATAATAATAGTTATACAGGTGAGTGTATGTGTGTCAGAAGTCAGAAGTTCATAAATGAGAAATGCAGGCAAGTGGTGGAGACAGAGGTGCTCCTTTCAACGGTCACGGCTTCTTGTTTCGAGTTAATGCCAACGTACTAATCAATGCTCTCTTGTTTTCTTTGTCCTAATTAAAGATATCCATTATATCCATTTTGATAAATCGACACCTTTTATACGTTGAGTGGGTTTATTGCGGCGTATATGATCTAAAACATTAAAAATGAGGAATTCACATTATCAGAGTGTTATATGCCCCATATAGCTCTATACGACCTCCTATACGACACATATGGGGCTATACGACGCGTATATCAAATTTCAACACCGACTAAGAGGAAAAAATTCAGGGGACGTCAGAGGGTATACGCCCGTATAGGGCTATACGACCCCCCATACGGCGCGTATGGGGCTATACGACACGTATAGAAATTTAGGGTGTTAATTTATAATTTTGAGGTGTCTAAATATCCAATCACTTTGTATATTTATAAGGGTTTATTTAATGTCACACCGTAACTATAAATCAACACTTATATTTTATACGATTCGTATGACATAATATGCGCTATATAGGTGGGTTGTATAGTTTTAGATGAGTTGTATAAACATATCTGACAGTTTTCTCCAGAGAGGGTTGGGGGTGCGGTCCCGGCTGGAAAACGAATAGGTGGACCTGATTAAGATAACACATATTCTCCGAAGCAGGGTCGTACATTTGCCGCTTAAAAAACAAAATTATTGCATACGTGTATATCGTATGGTGCTCAAATAACTCTGATTCGTCACTTCATAAAATTTCTTAGGAAATTGTTTTTATTACTTTTGTAAGTTTTTGGTTGGGTTTGACTCGCTCTAATTAGTTGTCGTGTTAAGAATCCAACCTTTATAGATACGGATAAAAAGTTCACCAGCTTTGTGTTGTATATCTGTCCATGGTAAAATATTATTTTGGTTGGTAATTTTTTATATTTGTTTATGTGCAACAAATACACAATCATAAAAATTTCAAAAGTTTACAAGAAATGGATTGTGGGGAGACCGGAGAACCTCGGAAGCACCGAAAGCGGCCCGAACAGTGGTTACCCGTTTCGGGTACTGTCCGGAATCGGAAACGCTTCCGAAACGCGTCCGAAACGCGTCCATTGCATACCGGTATCTTGTGTTATTTAGGAAACGATTCTAGCAAGTTTCCATGGAGTTCGAATTAATTTTAAGGTTTCGGTAATAACCTCTAAAATTCCCTCAAACCGCCACCGCCTAATCGTCTCTTCGAACGATTTGTGCAGTCTGCGAGATTCAACAGCATAATCGACGTTTCCTTAGCGTTAGAGGTGAACAGCGAGTCAGAACTGAGAATGAGAACTGATCGACTTTTGCAGGTGAGCCGTGGAGTCTGCGAGATTGACGTTTCTTATCTTCTTCAACTCATCGAGACATCGACTTTGCAGGTGAGAACTCAACTGAGAAGTGAGAAGTTCTTGTTGCAATAGACAAAACAAGGCTGCAGTTAACTTAAGAAGACGATTATTATATTATATAATATTATATATATATATATATATATATATATATATATATATATATATATAGATATATATATATATATTGTAGTTAAATTTTTGAATTTTGACTAAATTGACTATTGAATTTTGACTAAATGTTAGATTATATATTTATAATATATTTATAGTTAAAATTTTACTTAGTTACCAAGAATTTTAAAACATTATAATATTATCATGATCGTGATGAACTTGATTGTTTATTTTTATTTTCTGGGTGTCATAAGCTGAACAATAAGGCTTCAATCGATTATGCTGTTTAATACTTTAATGTCTATTTTTGAAATTGTTTGATATATTATTATTTTTTTTATATTTTTTCTTTGTCGTACCTTAGCCGTACCCGTATCTAGAATTTTTATATTTGCCGTTCCCCGTACCCGTACCGTCCCCGTACCCGTTCCGGTGCTACCTAGCGGAGAACAGAAGCTCAGCTAAACTTATCTAACTTATATCATAGTTTAAAATTTTAGCTCGAAAAAGAAAATAGAGGGATGTATTGTTACATAAGTAAATTAGAAGGGGTCTAACGACAAGTCTTATATGAATGGCGGGAAAAGAGGGAGCAAATTTGTAAAGAACGTAAATAAGAGGGTTGGTGGAGAAGAAAAGGAATGTGGAGGGGATTTGTTGAAATCGGGAAGAGCACGTGAGTGTGGGGTTAAACGGGAAAAAGGTTAAATATAATAATAATAAATAATAAATAATAAATAATAATAATAGTTATACAGGTGAGTGTATGTGTGTCAGAAGTCAGAAGTTCATAAATGAGAAAGCAGGCAAGTGGTGGAGACAGAGGTGCTCCTTTCAACGGTCACGGCTTCTTGTTTTCGAGTTTAATGCCAACGTACTAATCAATGCTCTCTTGTTTCTTTGTCCTAATATAAAGATATCCATTATATCCATTTTGATAAATCGACACCTTTTATACGTTGAGTGTGGGTTTATTGCGGCGTATATGATCTAAAACATTAAAAATGAGGAAAATTCATATTATAGAGTGTTATATGCCCCATATAGCTCTATACGACCTCTTATACGACACATATGGGGCTATACGACGCGTATATCAAATTTCACACCGACTACGAGGAAAAAATTCAGGCCGTCAGAGGTTATACGCCCCGTATAGGGCTATACGACCCCCCATACGGCGCGTATGGGGCTATACGACACGTATAGAAATTTAGGGTGTTAATTTATAATTTTGAGGTGTCTAAATATCCATCACTTTGTATATTTATTAATGGTTATTTAATGTCACACCGTAACTATAAATCAACACTTTATATTTTTATACGATTCGTATGACATAATATGCGCTATATAGGTGGGTTGTATAGTCTTATATGAGTTGTATAACATATCTGACAGTTTTCTCCAGAGAGGGTTGGGGGTGCGGTCCCGGCTGGAAAACGAATAGGTGGACCTGATTAAGATAACACATATTCTCCGAAGCAGGGTCGTACATTTGCCGCTCAAAAAAAAAACTGACAGTTTTCTGAAATTTTTCCTCGTAGTCAGTGTCGAAGTTACCATACGCGTCCATATGTGTCGTATAGAGGTCGTATAGGGTTATGTGGGACGTATAGCCCTTTGACAGCCCCCTATGAATTGTCCTTGTTTTCGGTGTCTTCAACCCATACGCCGCGTATGGTGCTGCCATACGAGGTGTATAGAGAGGTGTTGGTTTATATGTGATATGCCGTATATTAGGACTTCCTGTTTGAAATAACTTCTTAGGTCATCCCAACCAATAGCTGTTGCGTAAGAATTTACAAGACAAAATACAATTCCACCTTGCTTAATGCATCCGCTACCGTATTTTCTTTCCCCGGTTTATAATGCACTTCATAATCAAAACCCATGAGTTTTGTTGCCCATTTTTGTTGCTCAGGTGCTTGTATGGTTTGGGTAAGGAGGTGTTTTAGGCTGTGATGATCGGTATAAATTCGGATTTTTCTGCCCAAAAGATATTGTCTCCACTTTTTCACCGACTCGGTAATGGCATATAATTCTTTGGCATAGGTCGTTGGCCTTGCATTGTGGTGCATAATTTCTTACTAAAGAAAGAAATTGGTTTGTCATTCTGAGACAACACGGCACCGATAGCTACGCCCGAGGCGTCTGTGGTTACATCAAAAGGTTTGTTAAAGTCAGGAAGAGCTAAGGTTATGAGGGTTTCCATTTGGGATTTAAGTTGGAGAAAGGCTTGTTGGGCTTGGTTATTCCACTGGAAATCTTTGTTTTTGAGCAAATTGGTCAGGGGGAAGCAATATGGGCATAATTGGGCACGAATCTACGGTAATAACCGGTTCAGCCAGAAAAGCTCGAAGGGCTGTGAACGATGATGGGAGGCAGCTGTTGTATTGCCCGAATCTTATCAAGTTCAAGTGAGACACCCAAGCTGGAGATACGATGACTTAAAAATGAAACTTCATGGACAGCAAACACACATTTGCTAGGCTTAGCATGAAATTTATGAGACAGTAAGGTATTAAAAACAAAACCGAAGATGGTCATAGTGTTGTTGGAGGCTGTTGCTGTAGATGAGAATGTCGTCAAAGAAAATCAGCATGAACTTCCGAAGGACAGGACGAAACAAGTCGTTCATTGTTGACTGAAATGTTGATGGTGCGTTTGTTAAACCGAATGGCATTACGACGAATTCGTAGTGGCCGTCTGTTGTACGAAATGCTGTCTTGTAGATGTCTTTTTTAACCACACGAATCTGATGATACCCCGAGCGAAGATCTATCTTTGAGAACACCTTTGCATCGTGAAGTTCATCTAGCAGTTCGTCAATTGTTGGAATTGGGAATCTGTCTCTAACCGTAACCGCGTTCAATGCTCGATAATCAACACAAAATCTCCACGAACCGTCTTTTTTTTTTTTTACAAGTAGAACCGGCGAAGAAAAGGGGCTCTGACTCAGACGGATTACACCTGCCGCTAGCATTTCGGTAATGAGGTTTGTCATGATTGAATCTGAAACGGGGGTACCGGTAAGGTTTCACATTCATTGTTGTCGTCTCATCAAGGAGTGGGATGTGGTGATCTTGGGTTCGGTTAGGAGGTAGGGTCTTGGCTCTTCAAAAATTGATGGAATTGTTGGAGAATAGTGGCGATGGTTTTGTTAGAGTGTGTAATGTGTTTTTGCATGGGTTGTGTGTTTGTGGTGTATAAGTGATAGTATGCAGTGAAGCAATGGCAGAATGTTTCAAGAGAGAGGCAAGTGAGCTAGAGGATACCTGTTGTGCTAAAGGTTCACCAATCAATGTGCATGTTTTTCCCTCCTTTGTGAATGAAATTTCTGGGATAGAAAAGTTAGCTGTGAGTCAACCCAGTTTTACCAACCAACCGATGCCCAGAATTACATCGGCTCCCTCTACCGGCATGATGAAAAACGGAACAGTAAACTGAGTCTTTTGCAAGTGCAAAACAACGTCCGGGCAGTACCCTTGTTGGTAAGGTGAAGATGAGAGGCAATCCTTGGTTGGAAGTGTGATTTTTGGTTGCATGGTTTCTGGCTACGGTTTGGTGAGCGGTGGCGGGTGGTGAGCGGTGAGGGGTGGTTTTAACGCCTGACGATTCGGAAGTGATATGGTTGGGTAGATGGTCAATTTTGGTGGTAAGGTTTTGGGTTGACTGGATCAAATCGGAGAGTTGAGTAGCAGTTTGGTTTGAAGTGGTGGAGGTAGCGGTGATGGCTGCAATTAGTTGGGCTAGTTGTTCTGTGACAGTGGGGGTGAAAGCACCAATTGATATACCCTTAGAGGGGGAAGTTCAAGGAACGAAGAAGATAATAACTGGGGCAATTTCTGATGATTCTCATTAACCAAAACAAAGTACTTAAATATGAAAACTCCTATTATGCACTTTATTCTCTGCATCTAAGAAACCAGAGACATGGGCAACAACCCCACTACTACTTGCATGCATGAAAATGTAAACATGACTACTAACTCCCCTAACTTAATGCAAACGTGTGAAGACTTCTTCACTTCATGAATCGGGCTGGAGGCTTTGACTGCCTCTTGGGCCTGCTGGTCTCGTGATGGACTAATGGGTCTGGTGGACTAGTAAGTTGAGTCGTATCAACATTTGGTTTAGTCGTACCAAGTTGTGTATGAAATGAGTAATTTTTCATTGTGATTAAAGATTTAAGTTTTACTGTGAGCAAAATGTGTAGATAGAATTAAAGAATGTAGATAGCTTTATCCTTACTCCAAACCCTATAGTTGTTTATCCTAGTATGACGTGTTACTTCTTTGTTAGTTTATGATAACTAAAGATCGTTACTACCTTCAATTTATATATGGTAACGTTTTGGTCGTGTAATAATATAAATCATACCCATATTTACATCGTATGAAGGCTTTATAAAATTGGGATGCAAATGATCCTTTCTCTTGTAAACATCCATTTTCACATCATTTTGCATGTAAGTTCTAGTAATGGGCCATAGGCCCTTCAAGCATTAATAAATAATAATTGGGCCTTTGAATGAGCTTTACCCATTAGAAAATTTCCTTCTTAATCTGGGCTTCACACGAATGGTCCATATTCAATCGGTTTGAATTTTTAGAGGCCCATCATATATAGGAAAAGTTGGTCTAATACTCTAATTGGCATTAGTATACTACGACAACGGAGTGCCCATATATCTAGAGGTGGGAAAAAAAACCGGGTTCGGACCTGACCCGGAACCGGGTACGGGTACGACCCGGTATAGTTGAACCCGGTTTGAATCCGGAAAAAACCCGTAGGGTTGGAACCGGGTATTAGTTTCTAGATTTTCTTAGAACCCAACCCGACCTGGAACCGGTTGAACCCGGGTTGGACCCGGTTTTGCCCTTTTTAAAAAAAAAAAAAAAAGTAGCCGTTTTTTAACGGCTATATAGACGTTGGGATCGATTTTTGGCCATTTTTTTTGGTCACTTTTAGGCTTATAAGTTAGTATAAATAGGTGTAGGTTGATATAGTTTAGTACCCAAGTCTCAAACGCAAAAACATATGCAAAAAACGCAAAAAGTACTCTCGTTTACTCTCGTTTTACACTTTCACTCTTTCAATCTTGATATGGCTCACTTACAATCTTCCATTGGACCGGGTTTCATACCCGACCCCGACCCGACCTACCCGGGTATACCGGGTAGGGTTTTTATGCTGGCTGAACCCGACCCGGGTTCGTACCCGGGTTCACCAATACCCAGGTACCAAAAACCCGGTGGGCCAAAACCCGGGTTGTACCTGGTTTTTGGGTCCGGCCCAAACCCGAAATGCCCATCTCTACACATATCCAATTGAAGAAAGCCCAATTTTGTAGGAAAATAAGTTTGATTATAAAACTTATATTCTCAAAACAAGAACTAGACAAACTAATAATTTTAATGCATCCCATCAATAGGCCCACGTTCAACAACACTTTTGTTTCACGCTTTACCAATGTAAGCTTGCTGATTACTTATTGTTTTTGTTAAGTATAAATTCAATCGGAGCATATGCATGCATGCATGTGTAATATATGAGCCGGTTATTCTATAAAAGAATAAAAACAAAGCAAGAAGTAAACAAGACGTGACATGTGTATTTTAAGGCGAGAGATAATCACGTCTAACTAACTTTTTATTTATAAGAACGATAACTCAAACGCACATTTAACTTACTCCTAACTCTATATCACAACTAATTTACATCGACCTGTCATTGGTGGAATCAAACCTTTGACCTTAATGGGAGCTCGTCACTAACTATAAATGGTTTTGTCATCGAACCGAAACCTCACAACAAATAACTTAAAGATCTCAATCATGTGTAATACAAATAGTTTAGAGGATAGGGGACCCTAGAAACACCATTGTATTGTTGGACGCTTCGTCACTAACTATAAATGGTTTTGTCATCGACCGAAGCCTCACAACAAATAACTTTAAAGATCTCAATCATGTGTAATACAAATAGTTTAGAGGATAGGGACCTTAGAAACACCATTGTAATGTTGGACGCATCATTAATATTAGATTAGACACACTGTAGTTAACATGTCTGTTGTATGTACTGGTGTATCAACCATCTAAACATCATTGTTATTTTTTGGAAATATCAATAGTCGAATTATACAGAATAAAATTATCTATTTTTTTAAATAATTCAGTTCATAAAGTACTATTTCCGTTTATAAATGACATTACTTAGATTTAAAAAAAAAGGTCAATAAATGCGTGTATCTTGTTTTTGGCCCATTCACCCATAATAACAACTGTAGTTACAAAAAGCCTCATTTTATCCATTGATTTTACTCAATCAACAGTTTAAATTTCTTTTACAGTTTTTATTACTTTTCTTCTTTTTAATTGATAATTCTCCGTGAGATAATTAGATGAATGTAACTAATATAGACCCAGAAATATCTATCAAGTGGGTAAAAATAAGTTAACTAATATAAGCGGTCTAGGTTACAGGTCAAATCGAGTCGACCAAAAGTAAAAATATAAACGTGTGCTTGGGCTTGTAGTTAATCACGGGTCTAATAGTTTAACTTGGGGCTTGTTAACAGAATTAAAAAAAGATCGTATTGTTTGACCCTTAGAATTAGACCGGTAGGTATCAAACAAAATTGATTATCAAACAAAATAACACAATTACGGAAGCATAATACTTTATTAGTTAATTTTACAAAACTGATAAGCTATAACACTTATATTTAAAAAGAGAAAAAAAATCAAAATATAATGAAAACCTCCCACAAGTAAACATTACTTTCAAGGATTAAGCAGTGGTAATAACCTAATTATTTAAGTCTTTAAGTAGAGTTCACAAGTTTAAAAACATCAGATTCGATTGTTTTTCCATCTTTAACTCTCTTGAGAACCGTTTGTTCAGCGTAAGTTGCGTTTTAACTGATGTTATTGGTTAATAGAGTATTTTTGAGATTATAGGTTTACCAGTAGCAAAAAGAAGAAAAAAACAAGAGAACACAATTTTTATAACAAACACACAAGTTAATTTATGCATTAAAAACTTGTTACAAGTTTAATATTTTTTAGCAGAAATATGTTGTCCTAGTTTACATATCTTATTTTTGTTTTATTACCTGCAATACAGGATTGTATTACACAATATATTATATATTATGCTATGTATATAATACTATAATACAACGAAATTTTAGCAGAAATATGTTGTCCTAGTTTACATATCTTATTTTTGTTTATTACCTGCAATACAGGATTGTATTACACAATATATTATATATTATGCTATGTAATATAATACTATAATACAAACGAAATAAACATGAGACATAAAAGATAAACAACGTATAGAGTAAGAAGAATGCAAAGATTTATGTAGACAACTCAAGTAATATGTATATATCTCAAGTATGTGATAATCATAATCTTGTTTGCAGTTTATAGACACACAACAAAGAAACTTAAATCTATATCATAGTTGAGGGTAATTACCTAGTGAAAGTAACTTATAATCTTGGGTTGAATACGGTAATGATAGATGATATTATAACTTATAACAACGAGTTTATTTTTCTTTAAAGTTATACACGGATAATAGTTTTAATACTAATAGGTGATATATTGATTAATTTTAGAAAAAGGAAAAAGAAAAACGATCCTTTTCACTTCAATAGTGTAGTGATTAACCCTTTGATTTATTGATAGAAAGTGACAATCATATAATAATAAAAACACTCTTTATAGTCCATTTATTTATTTACTTTTTATATAATGACAAAAACAGCACAACAAAAATAAATAAATAAAAAGATTTTGGACCCTTACATATCACACCTAAATTCCTTTAAACAAACTTTCATTTTTATTTTTTAACACTCCGGTGTTTGAGCATGGTTTCTTTTTGGATCTGTACAATAATCATACACTTTGTAGCTCCTCTGAACCCATTGCATTGCCGCCACTTGCTTGCGGCTCAGCCCACCAGCGCCTGATGGTGAACCTGATGGCGGTCGGCATGATTGTTCTGAATCAGTCTCACAACCCTCGAGCTTGAAGTTGCTATACCTACCAACAAAAGGTTGGTACACATAATTTGCTTTGTATCTACCGTTTTCAGTGGCCCATGAAGATGCATCCCAGATGGACCCTACGCGTACATTGGCCTCAGAGAAACGTGGCATCGCTTTTTCTCGGATACCTCTAATCGGCACATCGTCCACGAAAAATCTGCACATGTCATTTGAAAGATTGCAAAATCTAAATTTTGTTTTTCACGTTAAATCTTGGTTGTAGTAGAGTCCAAAAGTCATAATCAATGATCTTTCAAGTATCCTATGACTATAATGGAGTGTGACACTATCTATGAAATAAATAAATACAAATGTATAATAATAATATAAATGTAGTTATAAATCTTTGGACAAATATGTGTAATACCTAACACCATTTATTTTCAAAATATTTGTCATGACACAAAACTGCACCCAAGTTATTTTTTCTAGATTTTGTATAGAAAAGTGAATGCCTTTTTTACACCGACAACAATTATTGAATAAGAAAAATAAGAGACAATTATCCGCTATATATCTCAACATTCTGAAGAATCATAACAGCTAAACAATATGAGACTACTTCGCAAAAAAAAATCATTCAAACTTGCAAAAAAAGTTTTTTATTAAATGCTTTAATAAAATAGCGAAGCATTTTTGTCCCCTTTGTTATTTAGTGATTTTTTTTTCTACAAAATATAGTGTAAAATTAAAATAGTTTGTAAAAGCAGAAAAGAAGTTTTTTAGTAGTGAACGGCTATAAACCTCCGTTATTCTCGTAATTAAAACTATTATTTTTTCTTTTTCTTTTTGGATTTTATTTTATGTATAATTTCCATTCACAAAATAATATTAAGAATACGCTATTTTTGAAAAACTTTGTTTTGTATTTTTTAATTTTATTTTATTGTGGGGGTTATAGCCCTCATGTTACTATTTTTAATCCCCTCCTTTAACAATTATTATTAAACATACCATATTTTTAAAAACTTTGTTATTAAGTCCCTCCTTAACAATTATTATTAAAGATACCATATTTTTAAAAACTTTGTTATTAACCGTAATTTTTTTTACAACAACTCTTAATCTAACTATATTAATAACCTATACATAGATTTTGCAGATTTAAACATTCGACCATTTAAATAAAATAAGACACCTTACTAACAAGATATCTTTTGATGACCGTTATTAAATGTATTAATTTTATGATCACGGGTCATATGACCCACAAAATAAAAAATTTATAAAGGAACATAGATGTAAAAGATAACGAAAGACCATAGAAAAACCGACATAATCTCGTTGGGTGTCCACAACATGGCATAATCGTGAAAATCCTTCGTAGGATCGAACCAAAGGTGAAACTTTTGTTCTCGTCCTATGATGTTCCCATCTCCACTTCCTCTAATGTACACATTCGTTTGTAATGTGTACGGTTTATCGGGCGTTGTCCCGAGAAACTCGATATCGACTTCGTCGTGGTTTCCGTGATGATCCTCATTGTTAGAAAGCTATATAATCATCCAATACAAAGATCAATTAACCAACATATATAACAAATATAGGAAATCATCCATATCGTTGCATGAGAGTTTTCTATTGCTTGTTTGTTAGTAATCATTTAACTTCATACGTACATAAATGATGTGATGACTCCAGCAGTATACCCATGATGAAGCTTGATTGCGGTCCCGAAGAAACCCGATTTATATGATTTTCTTGACTTAAAACCCGCTTCCTGTCACATAAAATTTCATCACATGTCATAGGGCATAAATCTTTTTGAACTGTTTAAACTTATTACTGGAAAGCTCATGGATCCTGTTTAAAGATTTTATTTTTTATAGTTTTATTTTACTAATTTTGACTTTTAGAAATATGAAACTTTAATAATGCTATATGACTCCGTCAATATCCTATCCATTTTACCATTTCCAACTTCCAAACTTCAGTTTACACTAAAACTTAACAACTTATTAGTTTTTATGTTAATTATATTTATGATAATTATGTCATGTATGTTCGGATAATTAATTAACTTTGGGTTATAGCTTGACAAACTTTCGTGAGTTTTCGTTTATGTTTATGAATATGTGTTTGTGTTCATTTATGTTCGGTAAGTGTTCTGAACAACTCATGAAATTTTACTTTCTTAATTAACGAACACGAACAAGAAATCTTGTTTGGTAAGTGTTCATAAACTGTTAACGAACAACTTAATTTCCTTAATGAACGACACAAACAAAGTTTTGTTCGTGTTCGTTCAATTTGTTTACAACCCTACACACCCTGTTAATCAATAGTATTAGGTAAAAGCAATTTGCTTTAGCATTTGACTTTAAGGAGGTTAAAAGTAAAAAAAAAAACCAGTAGAAACTGCATTCGAAGATGCGAACATGTATTAACAACAAATGATACAACAACGTATAACAGTGTCTACTAACCAGAAGACTTATCAAGCCAAATGGTGACTGTGCGTTGGTCGAACCGTTGGTCTGTGGGCCCCATAGGGTCTGATAGGCTTGATCGAAGGCCACGATTTCGACCCTCGAGCTAGGGTTGTAGCCAGGTGAGGGTGGATTGCCTTGAGCATTGGTTAAGTATGACCTAGAGAGAAGAATAGGGAGAGGAGAGCCATGGAATCAAGACTTGTACGGTGTACTTAATGGAAGTACAATAGATATATGGAAGAATTAGAGGACAATATCTTCTATTAAACACATTAGGTGAGACGGGTATATATATAAAGGAGATGATTTAGGGACCCATGCATGCAATGTTTCAATTAGCCAGGGTTCATATTTAATTTAATAATTGAATATTATAAAAATAAAATTTAAATTGAAATAATATATAATGGAAAAATACAAAAATTGTTTTGTATTATTTTGATACGTGTGGGAAAAGATATTGATCCTCTTTCTTTTTCGAGTGTGCCTGATGGTGAACCTGATGGCGGTCGCATGATTGTTCTGAATCAGTCTCACAACCCTCGAGCTTGAAGTTGCTATACCTACCAACAAAAGGTTGGTACACATAATTTGCTTTGTAATCTACCGTTTTCAGGTGCCCATGAAGATGCATCCCAGATGGACCGTACGCGTACATTGGCCTCAGAGGAAACGTGGCATCGCTTTTTCTCGGATACCTTCTAATCGGCACATCGTCCACGAAAAATCTGCATGTCATGTTGAAAGATTGCAAAATCTAAATTTTGTTTTTCACGTTAACTTCTTGGTTGTGTAGAGTCCAAAAGTCATAATCAATGATCTTTCAAGTATCCTATGACTATAATGGAGTGTGACAACTATCTATAAAATAAATAAATACAAATGTATAATAATAATAATAAATGTAGTTATAAATCTTTGGACAAATATGTGTAATACCTAACACCATTTATTTTCAAAATATTTGTCATGACACAAAACTGCACCCAAAGTTATTTTTTCTAGATTTTGTATAGAAAAGTGAATGCTTTTTTACACCGACAACAATTATTGAATAAGAAAAATAAGAGACAATTATCCGCTATATATCTCAACATTCTGAAGAATCATAACAGCTAAACAATTATGAGACTACTTCGCAAAAAAAATATCATTTCAAACTTGCAAAAAAAAGTTTTTAATTAAATGCTTTAATAAAATAGCGAAGCATTTTTGTCCCCTTTGTTATTTAGTGATTTTTTTTTCTACAAAATATAGTGTAAAATTAAAATAGTTTGTAAAAGCAGGAAAATAAGTTTTTTAGTAGTGAACGGCTATAAACCTCCGTTATTCTCGTAATTAAAAAACTATTATTTTTTCTTTTTCTTTTTGGATTTTATTTTATGTATAATTTCCATTCACAAAATAATATTAAGAATACGCTATTTTTGAAAAACTTTGTTTTGTATTTTTTTAATTTTATTTTATTGTAAGGGGGTTATAGCCCTCATGTTACTATTTTTAATCCCCTCCTTTAACAATTATTATAAACATACCATATTTTTAAAAAACTTTGTTATTAAGCCCTCCTTTAACATTATTATTAAAGATACCATATTTTTTAAAACTTTGTTATTAACCGTAATTTTTTTTACAACAACTCTTAATCTAACTATATAATAACCTATACATAGATTTTGCAGATTTAACATTCGACCATTAAATAAAAATAAGACACCTTACTAACAAGATTCTTTTGATGACCATTATTAAATGTATTAATTTTATGATCAGGTCATATGACCCACAAATAAAAAAATTTATAAAGGAACAAGATTAAAAGATACGAAAGACCATAGAAAAACGACATAATCTCGTTGGGTGTCCACAACATGGCATAATCGTGAAAATCCTTCGTAGGATCGAACAAAGGTGAAACTTTTGTTCTCGTCCTATGATGTTCCCATCTCCACTTCCTCTAATGTACACATTCGTTTGTAATGTGTACGGTTTATCGGGCGTTGTCCCGAGAAACTCGATATCGACTCGTCGTGGTTTCCGGGATGATCCTCATTGTTAGAAAGCTATATAATCATCCAAATACAAAGATCAATTAACCAACATATATAACAAATATAGGAAATCATCCATATCGTTGCATGAGAGTTTTCTATTGCTTGGGTGGTAAGTAATCATTTAACTTCATACGTACATAAAATGATGTGATGACTCCAGCAGTATAACCAGGATGAAGCTTGATTGCGGTCCCGAAGAAACCCGATTTATATGATTTTCTTGACTTAAACCCGCTTCCTGTAACATAAAATTTCATCACATGTCATGGGGCATAAATCTTTTTGAACTGTTTAAACTTATTACTGGAAGCTCATGGGATCCTGTTTAAAGATTTTATTTTTATAGTTTTATTTTACTAATTTTGACTTTTAGAAATATGAAACTTTAATAATGCTATATGACTCCGTCAATATCCTCCATTTTACCATTTCCAACTTCCAAAACTTCAGTTACACTAAAACTTAACAAACTTATTAGTTTTTATGTTAATTATTATGATAATTATGTCATGTATGTCGGATAATTAAGTTAACTTTGGGTTATAGCTTGACAAACTTTCGTGAGTTTTCGTTTATGTTTATGAATATGTGTTTGTGTTCATTTATGTTCGGTAAGTGTTCTTGAACAACTCATGAACATTTTACTTTGTTAATTAACGAACACGAACAAGAAATCTTGTTTGGTAAGTGTTCATAAATTGTTAACGAACAACTTATTTCCTTAATGAACGACACAAACAAAGCTTTGTTCGTGTTCGTTCAATTTGTTTACAACCCTACACACCCTGTTAATCAATAGTATTAGGTAAAACGCAATTTGCTTTAGCATTTGACTTTAAGGAGGTTAAAAGTAAAAAAAAAAAACCCAGTAGAAACTGCATTCGAAGATGCGAACATGTATTAACAACAAATGATACAACAACGTATAACAGTGTCTACTAACCAGAAGACTTATCAAGCCAAATGGTGACTGTGCGTTGGTCGAACCGTTGGTTCTGTGGGCCCCATAGGGTCTGATAGGCTTGATCGAAGGCCACGATTTCGACCCTCGAGCTAGGGTTGTAGCCAGGTGAGGGTGGATTGCCTTGAGCATTGGTTAAAGTAGTGACCATAAAGAGAAGAATAGGGAGAAGGAGAGCCATGGAATCAAGACTTGTACGGTGTACTTAAATGGAAGTACAATAGATATATGGAAGAATTAGAGGACAATATCTTCTATTAAACACATTAGGTGAGACGGGGTATATATATATAAGGAGATGATTTAGGGACCCATGCATGCAATGTTTCAATTAACCAGGGTTCATATTTAAATTTAATAATTGAATATTGTATTAAAAAATAAAATTTAAATTGAAATAATATATAATGGAAAAATACAAAAGATTGTTTTGTATTATTTTTGATACGTGGGGAAAAGATATTGATCCTCTTTCTTTTTCGAGTGTTTGATATTTGGTTGATTTCCTTATTATTGGTCGCGTTTTAAAGAAACAAACAATTCCATACGCATGATTGATCTAATGATAATTTTTCTTTCCACCTTTTCTTTTGTTTTTCATTTTATGTATCAAGTAATAAAAAATCATAAATCTCTATACTAATAAATAAAAATTATAAGCGACACGTGTCACTTTCTCATGTCTTCTTAACATTTACCCGCCTCTCACTCCTATTAATTATACAATTTTTTTAATTGTGTTATAATTTTTTATTATGTTTTGTCTCTCTCCTATTATTAATTATACAATTTTTTTAATTGTGTTTAAATTTTTATTATGTTTTGTCTCTCTCCTATTAGATGATTTCTACAATTATTCTTTTAAAGTATTTTATATTTTAAAATAAATATATGTTAAAAACTGTATAATATTTCATAAATATGTAATATAAAAATCTCTATTGTATAGCCTTAAATTTTAGCAACCCGTGTATTATACGGGTTTTTAACCTAGTAATAGAATAAACATAAACTAACTTAATGTATAAAATTTTAATTTGTATTCGATTAATGCATTTTTCAATTAGTACACATAAAAGTTATAAAAAGATAAATTTATCAGACTATTAATTATCTTTAAAATTGGTAAGTAATGTATCACTTATCTATACTTGTTATGTAATCAGTTAATTATAAAAAAAGAGAAATATAGATATTTTAATTACAAATTCTTTTAAATGTTTTGTAACTATATTTTGTTAAAAGACAAATTAGATTTTAATAATATAAACTATTACATATTGACCGATAATAATCCATACTATTAATTTGGTCATCAACACTCCCAACTTTCACTTTTTTTACTAACAACAATCCTAGTGACATAATTTTTAAGTTTCTATGTTCGATTTGTATTTATTTTAGGCTCAATTAAACTTGTATGTTTATTCATTTTGTTCATAATCGTTATTGCGACTGGAATCGAGTCCAAATCAAACGTAAAAAATTGAAAATTATATCATTGGACTGTTATTGGTAATAAAAGTGAAAGTGAACAGTGTTACCGGCCAAATTAATAGTATGAATTATTATCGGCAATAATTAATAGTTTGAATTATTAAAATTCAATTTGTCTTGTTAAAGAAAACATACGTACCTTTTGTGATGAATATTATTTTAAGTTATATGTTGGTGTGTATATGGTACTATCCCGGGTTAATTTATATTGATTTTAATAAAAATTTTAACATATTATATTTGTGATATAAATGATAAATATAGTTACCAATACGTTCATATCATACATTATTAAATCATTAACAATATTGTTGAAAAACGAGTGAATCATCCATCAAGAAAAAATGTAAGCGATACTAGGCTTGACCATGGAATGTCTGATCGGAAGCTAAAGAACTTCATGACAAAACATACGATCGATTCACACTTTTACTATGGATTATTTATACAAATTAAAACCTTTGATTTTTCAGGACAATTATCAAATATATAAGACCACAACATGTCAAATTCAATTAATTAAATAGGATGTTTCTAAACATACATCTCTTTACAATATGTATACTTGTCGTACTCTCCTCTTAAGTTGTAAAATATACACAATTTAAAACTTTCGTTTACTTTTTGCTTCTTTTTGTCTTTTATTATATAATAATTATAATAATATAATGTTAGTAGTTTTTTCTAAAATCTGATTTTATTTAAATTAAACACATGAATGATCCATCTATGGAATGTCGTGAACATAAAAAAAGTTAGATAACTTTCTATACTTAAAGTAATTTGTCAAGAAACATCAATACATTAAAACACGTAACTTTTAATAAATAATAGACAAGTTAGATTATAATAATACAAACTATTATTTATTGACCGATAATAATCCATATTATTGATTTATTCGGTAATAATCCCAACTTTCATTTTTTATCAACAACAATCCCATTAGTATAATTATCATACATTCACACTCGATTTGTACTTAGTTTATGCTCGATCTAACTTGTATATTTTTTCATTTCGTTCGTATTCATTATTGTGAACGAAATCAAGCGTAAATTTTTAATAATTATGTTATTGGGATTGTTGTTGGTAATAAAAATAAAATTTGGGATAGTAGCCGGCCAAATCAATAATATGAATTATTATCGGCAATGAGTAATAGTTTGGATTATTAAAATCCAATTTCCTTAAATAATATACTATACTAGCTTTAGTAAACCCGTGTATTATAGGTTGAATAAATAAAATATTAATATAATAAATTTATGGAGTTTAAAACGATATTCTAAGATATGGTATGATGAAATTACGTACGAGTAAGTACTATAAGTAATAAAACAGTGATATCAACTTTTTAAATTTTGTTTTTAACTTTTTTTAAACTAAACATTTTATTCTTAAAAAAATCGTATAAAAAATATTATTTTTTAAATTTCTTTATCATAACTCCTAAATTTAATTATTTTAGTTTTTAAATAATTTAATTTTTAAAAACACCAATTTATAATATATCTTATTTTTATAAAGTTTGATGTTTTAAAAAAAGTAGTATTTATATAAAATATGTTTATTTAGAAATAATATTAATAAAAGATCTTTTTCTTAATTTATAAAAAACTGTTTAAAATCTATAAGAATATTAAATAATATTATTAGTAATTAGATAATTATTTAATAGGAGAGAGAGGGGCGTGAAAATTTTGGTAAAATGATTGTGGTACTGACACGTATCATCTCAGTTATCATTTTATTAAAGTAAAAGATTTTGATAAACATTATAAAAGATCGTAACTTTAATCAATTTAAAAAGTATTAACCGAATGCTAGCCCAATATTATGCTATTCCGTTTATCATTATGTCGTCAGCCAACAAGTGCTTTTTTTATAAACAAAAGTTTCTTTTTTTTTTTAAGGAAATCGTTATTATTTACTTTTAAAAATATTTTCAATTTTGGTAGGGTATATGACAATAATGATGTGGGAGAGATTGTACGACAAGTGGCGATGGGTATGTTTTAAACTATCAGGGGTAGGATAACAAAATAACAAGCAGAAATCATATGAGCCGAAAAACATAATTTTTTACTTTTATATATAATGATATTGTACTCATTAAAGATACAATATATTTATTTTTATAGTGTCATTTATTTAAAAAATAATTATGTATATAAAAGTTATGAACGTTTAAAAAAGTGTGAGAATTTGAAAAAAAAATTTAACAAAGTGATCAATGCCTAAAATACCTATTACATTAAAAAATTTTCTTGCAATTTAATCTCAGCCTTTGATTAAGAAGTTAAATATTAGAAACCCTTTATATTTGAACCCTTATCTAAAATTTAAATGGGTGATCAATTCGTTTGTAATTGTTTTGCATCCAAATACAGGATTTTAGTTCCTTTGAATTCAAAATTCTTACGTCAAATTTCAATTCAAATCTTTCCAATTCAAAGTTTTAATTTCTTTAACAAATTCCATTTCTTATAAAAATATTTTATGAACCAAACACACCATTAATGATCACGATCAACCTATTGACACGAGAACTTATCTTAAATCACCTTATAGAGAAAATTCTAGAAAATAGAAACTCTTGGTTAAATAATATAGCGAAGGTAAAGTGAATTATTTAAGCATTCATCTAAACTATTATAAATCGTCGTGGTCACGTGCTAATATCTTTTCTACAATAATTTTTTTACTTTAATAATTATTTTATATAAAGTTTAAATCGGACATATAAATTTTGATTCCTAGAAACGTTAATTACATGAAACAACTTGAAATTTACATATATAAATACTTTTCCTTCTTCTATTAATATTAATGATGTTGATTTTATAGAACAAGAATAGAGAAGTTACAGAAAAAAACGTAGTAGTTTTTTTAATTATATAGTTACAACTTTACTTTATAATTATATAGATTCATGTCCACATTTTATGAGTACTGAAATTCAAATTAGATATATGGTCCAATTATATTGACTCTTAACATCCTTTATAAACTTTTATTAGATATATGACGTCATGTATAGTACATTAATGCGACATTTTGTTTCTATGATATTTAATGGTGTGCATATAGATTTTCTTGACTTTAAAAATATAAGAATAATGGATTTTAGTAATCCAAATTATTACTCTCTGACCGATAATAATTCATACTATTGATTTGGCCGTTAACAATTTTAACTTTTATTTTTATTACAAACAGCAGTCCCAGTAGCATAATTATTAAAAATTTACGCTTGATTTGCACTCAATTTTGTTCACAATAATGATTATGAACTAAACGAAAAAACATATAATTAAATCGAGCTTAAAATAAGTACAAATTGATTGTGAATGTAAAATAATTATACTACTAAGACTGTTGTTGGTAATACAAATAACAATTAAAATCATTACCAGCCAAATCAATAGTATAAATTATTATCGGGCCAATAAATGATAACTTATCAAGTATTCAATTACAATCAACTAAGATGGTTTCTATTTATTGCATAGATGACATTGCAAAATAAATATAATTATTAATTAATTGATTTTAGAGAAAAGAACATTCTCTATAAAAAAAACCAGCTCCGAACTATTTTTTGGAAAAAAAAAAAACATATGTGGCCGTATGAAAAACATACTAGACATTTTGAACATTTGATAAATTATCATGTAATAATAACTTCTTTATTCGATCTACATATTCATTTTTTGTTATCCAAAAGCATTAAATTAGAATTAAAAAATAAATTAGAATTGATATGTTACTCATGCACAGTCTTGAAGAAAAGATCGTAATAATATTACTTTTTTTATCCAATCTCAAAAAAATAAATACTTAATTAGTACTAATAAGTTATCAAAAATTAAAACAATTTTGAACGGCGTTATCAAAATTAAATGGAGGGTGCAAAATTCTTTGTGGGTGTGTTGAGTCATGTCGTCCCTCAAATTAGGGTTCCTGCTTGATGGCTTCTTACAAGCAACAAATATTTTATTATTTTAAAACTAAAACTTAGTCAAATGTAGCATCAAATCCATGCGTAAATTTCTAGTCATTGCTGTAAACGAAACGAACGAATATGAATGGGGTCTTGTTCATGTTCGATCATTAAGAAAATAAATTGTTTATGAACTGTTCACGAATCTTTACCGAGCGAGATTTCTTGTTCGTGTTCGTTTATTAAAGAAATGAATATGTTCATGAACTGTTTACGAATATAAACCAACGCAAACGAAGGCAATTCCTAAAACAAACAAATACAAAACATCATATATTGATTTTTTAATTAAAATCACAAACATTATGTAATAACCATCAAATATAAATAAGTACTTAACATAATTATTTTCAACATAGCTTTTAAATGAACGAACACAAAAGAATGTACGTTAACGAACACATTATCGAACGTTCACGAACATAAATGATGAACAAAGCCTCTGTTCATTTCGTTCGTTTAACTAACGAACTGAACTTTTTTGTTCGTGTTCCTTCGTTTATTTCTATCTACATATTGCAACTAAGATATATAATTTAATAATGAAAGCAAAACAGTGTATATTTTTAATTTGCTATTGTTATTTCTCGTCACTTTAAATACGTAAAACTCCATAAGTTTAATCGACTTATCACCATTGTCCATTCGTGCTATGTCGATAAGATACAGTACTCGTTACTAGGTTGTATTTTAGAAAAAGATTTCATCACAAACCCAACGCATATTGTTTTTCTAAACAACAAACACGAATTTTGTAGATTTTAAGCCCTATTAATAATAAGAGGTTATAGTTTCAATTGTATTTTTAGCTTACGTTAGTAATGTCCATTACATAGAAATACAATAACCAATAATTTTATATAAAGAACACAAACTTAAAGACACAAATCATAATCAAATTAACATCAAACTAAGAATTCAAAATGAATATATTTAATTGCCAACTACTTTAAAAGAAAATTTGTTCATAAGCCTCTATTGTAGACCAAAGTGAGAGCAATAAGATCATTTTTTCCTCAATCGGGCCTACCCTTAAATAATACTATCCGATTACAATCGTTGTCTACAGTCGATCTCCTTGCCGACAATATCTAGTATTTTTGCGGTTGACCCCATACAACACAATTTAAACAAAATATATAAACTTAATCAAATAATATGGGTTAAGTTCCACACTATTCATATAAAATATTTTTATGTGAATTCGTTTTATGAAAATTCATATAAAAGTATCATTCACCCTTTAGATAATGAACTTGTCGAGCCTCACAGCTACTTTCTCTAAACGTGGAACTTGTCAAGTCGCTCAGGTACACAACTTAAATCAAATGGAGCTGAAACGAGCTCGAGCCCTTGTAGGTTTAGTAGTAGTTAAGATTCTTAATAATGCCTTTGAATTACGTAACCACTATTATATTAATGTATTTTGACACTATATATGGATAATATGGAAAGACAAGAACAAATATGTATTTCTGTTATGAGAACAATACTCAAACACATATCAAATGTGTGAACCATCACAAATTAGGTGAGACGGCACATTGCTTCATGCCTTCATGGATGAGTGTCAGTTTAAAACAATGTATAGTTAATTCGGTTGCTTTTAGCAGAGATTAATGAAAGCAAAACAGTGTATATTTTAATTTGCTATTGTTTTTCTCGTCACTTTAAATACGTAAAACTCCATAAGTTTAATCGACTTATCACCATTGTCCATTCGTGCTATGTCGATAGATACAGTACTCGTTACTAGGTTGTATTTAGAAAAAGATTTCATCACAAACCCAACGCATATTGTTTTTCTAAACAACAAACACGAATTTTGTAGATTTTACGCCCTATTATAATAAGAGGTTATAGTTTCAATTGTATTTTTAGCTTACGTTAGTAATGTCCATTACATAGAAATACAATAACCAATAATTTTATATAAAGAACACAACTTAAAGACACAAATCATAATCAAATTAACATCAACTAAGAATTCAAAATGAATTATATTTAATTGCCAACTACTTAAAAGAAAATTTGTTCATAAGCCTCTATTGTAGACCAAAGTGAGAGCAATAAGATCATTTTTTCCTCAATCGGGCCTACCCTTAAATAATACTATCCGATTACAATCGTTGTCTACAGTCGATCTCCTTGCCGACAATATCTAGTATTTTTGCGGTTGACCCCATACAACACAATTTAAACAAAACATATAAACTTAATCAAATAATATGTGTTAAGTTCCACACTATTCATATAAAATTATTTTTATGTGAATTCGTTTATGAAAATTCATATAAAAGTATCATTCACCCTTTAGATAATGAACTTGTCGAGCCTCACAGCTACTTTCTCTAAACGTGTGAACTTGTCAAGTCGCTCAGGTACACAACTTAAAT
Source organism: Flaveria sonorensis (assembly GCA_025506505.1). NCBI lineage: Eukaryota > Viridiplantae > Streptophyta > Magnoliopsida > Asterales > Asteraceae > Flaveria > Flaveria sonorensis. Next base: position 44,859,573 of record CM046431.1, on the reverse strand, counting down.
CAAATGGAGCTGAAACGAGCTCGGGCCCTTGTAGGTTTAGTAGTAGTTAAGATTCTTAATAATGCCTTTGAATTACGTAACCACTATTATATTAATGTATTTTGACACTATATATGGATAATATGGAAAGACAAGAACAAATATGTATTTCTGTTATGAGAACAATACTCAAACACATATCAAATGTGTGAACCATCACAAATTAGGTGAGACGGCACATTGCTTCATGCCTTCATGGATGATTGTCGTAAAACAATGTATAGTTAATTCGGTTGCTTTTAGCAGAGATTCTATCAGTACTAACTTAGTTACTCTTGATAACTGGCTTCTATCAAAAGTAACTTGGTTACTGTTGATCGCCTAGTTGTTATCGACTGATCAATTGTTGTTGATCACACCATTCTAGTTGATAGCGTAGTGGTTGCTGATCACATATTTTCTACTGATTAGGTGTGTTCATCATATCGGTTTTAAGGTTGTTCTAGTTATTTAAATTGGTCTTGAATTTAAATTCAAGAATTAAGTTCCAAGTCATTGATTCGAAATTTTAAATTTAAAAAATTGATTTAAATTTATAAAAACGAGTTCGATTTGAATTACGATGGATTTGAATAACCCAAATTAGAAGAAAAATTAAATAAAATTAAAATTAAAATTAAAAATATATACACATATATACAAATGAAAAATATATATTTTTAATAAAAATATTAAGGTGAGGTTATTCTACAAAGTGTATTTTGATACAAAGTGTGAGAAGACATAATGAGGCTAAAAAAGTCACAAAAAAATTATATCTCACAATCTAAATAGAATTTCAAAAAAGTACTTCGGAGTCTCTGTTCCTCTCGTCGTCCTCTTTCAGAAAAAAATAAAAAAAAATTTATTGTGTCTTTTATGACACAATGACGTCATTGTGTCTTTCGTAAATGACATAATAAAAAAACGTTAATTTTTTTATTTTTTTTAAATTTTTCGTTTATTTTTTTTCTTAGTGAGGACGAGTATGGAAACAAAATCTCGGAATTACTTTTATGAAATTCGATTTATATTTAAAGATATAAATTTTTTTGTGACTTTTTTTGACTCATTGTGTCTTCTCACACTTTGTAGCAAAAATACATTTTGTATTTGAAACTCTTTTAAAATATTAATCATATAACTCGAATTCAAACTCAAATAAATGGGTTGGTTTGATTTGAAATTTGTAGATTCGAATTTGATTTGAATAAGATTTCAATATTTTTTGAACTTGATTTGATTAATGAACACACATGCGAATGATGTTTTGTTTTTATTAGTAGTCAATCCCCACTAATAAAGAGCTTTTACAGAACATCAATCATCCAACCAAATTAGTTTCACATTGAACAGGCGTAGGGGCGCTACACCCCTTCACCTTTGAGATTCCATGCCACTATAAATGTGATTAGTCGTCGAAAGAGATGCATTTTACACCTCTTAAGTCTTAACCCATATTAGTATTTCATCAGAGCTTAAAGTAAATTTCAATAAACTAAAATGACTTAAAGACACTGAAATCAACAATAACTTCTAAACTAGAGCTTGTTTAATGCATGTTGAGCTTGCTAGACTTGCTAGCCAAAAGAAGACCATTATTGATACACATATAATGTTTTCTTAATTTTCACATAATAAAATAACTAAATATATATTTTTTGTAATAAAAATTATGATAATAAATATACATAAAAATAATTTTATATATAAATGCAATAATTAAATATTCCATTGATAATGAACGAGCAAAGCCCTACTCGAGCCGCAGGTTAAAAGAACTATTAAAAACAAAACTCATAGGGCTTGAAACTAGCCGACTCGAGCCCTTAAACTAAAGGAGTCGACCTCAAGCTTAGGCAAGCTCAATTCGACTCGTTTATGCTCCTATAATGTTTAATCATCTTTCTTAAAGTTCTAAAAGATAACATTGAATACATTATTAATCTATACATGTGTAAATCATATGTAAGTATATTATCTACAAATGTATAAAAAGTATTAAATTCAAAAAATATGAACTATTAATATTAATTCTCGCATTTCTTAAGATATTGATTTGTTGTCAAATGATCCTAACCCTAGGTCCTAAAGTATGTAACTATTTGATATATAACTTAATACTAATATAAATATATATTTTTTATTTTTTAAAGGTTGATCTAAAGCATGATATAAAGTTAAGAAAAGATTAAAATTGATCAAAGTCGGATCAATTTTTTATGACTACACAAAATTACAAATTAAAGTTGAACTTTAGAAAAGAAAGAATGCTCTTTAATTTTTGGAGTGGCTAAAATATTCATTGACGTTACTTAAAGGGTACAGATTAATCGGTTTTACATAAATTATAAAACTTATATTCTTGTTTCGGGACAAATTCATTACTCACAAATTGTTAGTCAATTGCACAAACGTATTATATATTCATATAAAACAAAAAACATGTGTATGTACTTCTCATATATTTCTACTTGAAATCTGTTTTGTAACAAACGTATAATTTGTTTTTAAATGACAATTTGTTAAAAGAAACCATCGAAAGTCATACTTATAAAGTTTAGATATGACAATTTGAAGTATTATAAAGTTTTGTAACCTTTTTAAGGTTACGACTTATGAATGATATTTTAGTATGATAATAACATAGAACAAAATTTCAACTAGTAGGTATAGAATAACAATTAACTGAAATACTCGATGTTTGATATGTGTGCATATATATTACTTTAAAGATTTTAAAAGGAGTAACTTTGTATAATAGCAATCAAGTTTTAGAATTGTCTAATTAGGTCACTCATAAACTTTTATGTTCCAATCAAGTCATTAAACTTTATTTCGATGTTTCAATCCTATATATTTAACTTGAATATCAAGTAAAAAACTTAAAAATCTTAAGTTTGGGTGGGTGACGGTGGTCAAAGATGATGGGGGCCGGCTGAGATGGAGGGGTCACAAGTGATGGAGTCGAAGGTGATGGGGCAGTTTTGGGTGGGTTGCAGATGATAGGGCGGAGATTTGGTTGGGTCGTAGATGTTTGGGGCGGCGATGGTAGGGGGACGACAGTGATGGTGTGGTCGGAGGTGGTCAAAGGTGGAGGGAGAGGGATGTTCGAAGGTGGAGCTGTGGAGGAGAAGGGTGGTCGACGGTGCAGGTAGAGGAAGATGGTTAGGAAAACAATTACCTGCTAATCAAATTAATTACATAGGATTAGAACACCAAATCAAAGTTAAATGACATGATTGGAATAGTAAAAAAATGAGTGACCTGATTGAAACACTGTTAAAACTTGGTTACTATTTTATAAAGTTTTTCAATTTTTTTTAAAAATTTTATTGTATCGTATTCGTTTATGTTTTGAATAAACTAGTAACAAAACGAAAGACACGATACCTTAAGTTAAAGGTCCACTTGACTTATCCAACACATTGTTTTTCTCGTGTTTTATTTTTAGTCGGTCAAACTGATAACTTAAAGTTTTACCCAAAAAACTATATACATTTATGGGTAGTACTTTATAAACTGTTTTATTTAAAAACATTAACAATCATATTTCATACAATTATTATTTATTTTCATATGTATATGTTTCAACTCACCTTCTATTTTGCTGTATCTTGTAGTTCTAACTGAATTGTCTTCTGTAAAAGCAAGCATCGGTCTTTATCCCATAAGAAACAGACTCGGGTTTTATCATGAAAGGAGAGGAGCCTTCGGCTGAAATCCATGCTCATCATTGTCAATTTGTCGTCATCGTTTTTCTTCTATCCTTAGGATTAACCCTGTTTGAGTAATCATCTGCATCTGGTACTTAGCCCGTACACATTTTCTATTGAAAAATTTATTATTGTCTGGTCCGCAAGACCGATTAGGTTATGTTTAGAATTTCATGGAAGAAATTTTCCTACAAACTTGATCGACAAACACGACTCTACAAGAACAATGACCCTTCATACATGGTTTGTTCCCATGCACATGCAACTGTTGCATCTTCATTCACATAAGACGCACATGATAACCTTAACTTTCCCTCAAGTAGACCATAAAAGGATATGAAAACGATAATGTAGATGATATAGATAAGTACAAATGCGCGTTTGTTCAAAAGAGAATATACAAAATGGGAAAGTTGAAGAAGCGTCATCTTGCCAAGAAGAACAATGGAGTTCCAGAGCTTAAAGTGGCGGTTGAGAAGCTGCGAACGGGTCTTATACAAGCCATAAATTGGTGCGCGAGGAAGAGTACAGTCCCCAAAGATGTAAGAAAAGGGTATTTTGCTGTAATTGCAGCCGACGATGATGAAGAAAGAAGGTTTGTGGTTCCATTAACGTATCTTGATTGGCCATTGTTTCAAAGATTGTTGGAGAGGGCAGCCGAGGAGTATGGGTTCACCCATGGGGGTTATTCATGTCAGCCAAACCCACATCTTCACATCAGCCAAACCCGGTTTAAGTTCGATCAACAAAATTCAAAACCGGCTTTTGGACAAACCGCTTCAAGTTTGATACTAGTTTTTGAGAGCGTTTGACAGGTTTTAAAAATCTGGTTTTGACTCCGTTCGAGTCTGACAGGTTCCAACCGGTTTCAACTATAAAATTTTAAACATCGTTTCACCCCTACGGTTCAGGTCAGTTACTAGATCTTGCCATACCAGTTTCAAAATCCGTTTCGACTCGATACCAGAACCCTGGAACCAGTTACTTTTTACACCTCTACCGGGACATGAAGATTTCGATAACAAAACCCAAATATAACTTAGAAATAGGTCATTACACTCTAAATTTATAACAAATAGGTTCTTGTTGGTAGAACCAAATCCAAAATAGTGCAAGAACACAAACCCAGATTAAAAACAAAAGGATGATGAAAGCCCAGCTGGCCCGACCCGGCCCGGCCAAGCCCGCCTCTGAACACATACCATGTCCTTTACGAACCATTAGCTACCGGACATGCTGGTCCGAACACAAGTCACCAAAAGGACCCACCTACTGACCCTCGAGCTTGGTATTTATATGGAGACTGATTGCGACGGTTTACTGATCTAGCCTTAAAGACCAGCCTTGGTCCTTAAATGCTCTTTGAAGCCCATAATGTCGCCTTCCCATCGGGTTATGGTTTGATTTTCACACACCCATATCTCATGGGCCACCTGGTTGATGAGCCTAAAGTCGTGACTAACCAACACCATCCCACCATCCCATTCGTTTAGAGCCTCAGCTAAAGAGTCAATAGTCTCGATATCCAAGTGATTGGTCGGCTCGTCCAAGAGCAGCATCTGTGGTTGTCTAAAAGCTAACCATGCAAATATCACACGGCTCTTTTGACCGTCTGACAAGTTCTTCATGGGCATCACTTGGGCCTTCCCGGTCAGCCCGAATCTCCCAATGGCAGCCCGCATCTTTTCCTCTTCATTCCCCGGGTACTCTTTCATCATATACAACAAAGCTGACAATTCAAGATCTAGTTTTTCAGCTAAGTGTTGGTGGTATTGCGCGATCCTCAAATGGTTGTGCCGCCTCACCATGCCATCAAGAGGAACCAATTCCCCTGTCATCAGCTTCAGAAGCGTACTCTTACCAGCTCCGTTAGGTCCCACCAAAGCCACACGGGAATCCAGGTCAACACCAAAGTCAAGGTTCTTGTAAATAAGGTTATCGGGCGTGTAACCGAAAGTAACCTCTACAAACTGAAGTACGGGTGGCGGAAGCTTGCCCACATCAACGAACCTGAAAACCAGAACCTTGTCTCGAGTAACCTTTTCGGTTAAACCACCACGTTCCATTTTAGCTAGCGTTTTCTCCTTGCTCTGAGCCTGTCGAGCCAGCTTAGCCGACCCGTGACCAAACCGGGCTATGTATTCCTTCATGTTAGCAATCTGGTCCTGCTCCCATTTGTACTGTTTCATCTGATTTTCTTCCAGTTCTGAACGGGTCTGAACATATTGGTCATAATTACCAGTATACATCTTCAGTTTCTTACTTTGCATGTGTATAATGTTGGTGCATACACCATTCAAGAAATCTTGAGAGTGCGAGACCACAACAAGTATCCTCTCAAAGTTCTTCAAAGTCTCTTCCAACCACACACATGCTTCAAGATCTGCAATTGAATCATAAAACATCATAAAAATCAGAACTTGATTGTCTTTACATTTTGTATTTTAAATCTTGAGAAAACATGACCTACCGAGATGATTTGTGGGTTCATCTAGCAGTAAAATGGTTGGGTTCATAAACAACGCACGAGCCAAAGCAATTCTCATTCTCCAACCACCAGAAAAGTCCCGAGTTTTCTTTTCTTGCATCTTTTTGTTAAAACCTAAACCGTTCAAAATCTCAGCAGCACGTTTTTCTGCAGTGGATGCATCCATAGCATCCAAACGTTCATAGATTCGTTCAAGTGCCTCACCACCGCCATCATCCTAATTTCACAAGCAAACTATGCTAAATAAATGATATTTAACAAAAATTAACTCAATAGATTTAAATTTTCGTTATGTAAGAACCTGTCCAGCTAAGCGTTCAGCTTCTGCTTCCAATTTCAGCCTCTCTTCATCACAATTCATCACAGCCTCGAGCGATGACATGTCTGAAGCTTCAATCTCTCTGGTGAGATGGAATATATCCATGTGTTCGGGAATCGGTAGTTCTCGCATTCCAATTGAAGTAAGCAGAGTTGACTTCCCACAGCCATTTAACCCAAGCAAACCATAACGTCTAGAATGAAAATATAATTACAGAATATTTGAAGGATCATCAAAATAAATTAAGAAATAAAGATATGGCACACAAGAATGGTGCAAACCTCCCGTAATTAAGCTCCAGCTCTGTATCAACAAGAAGATCGTGCCCATGGAAAGTAAGTGACAAAGACTCTATCTGCAATCACAATAGAAGACAGGTTACAATTACAGAATAGTATGCGCGATACCAAACATTGAGATATCTTTTAGAAAAATTCCATGATACAATACCATAGTACCAGACACAGAAATCTTTATTGAAGTTCCATAAAACATTAAAACAATAGTATAATACCAAACATTGATAGCATATATATGATAAGTATACAAATTTGGTACTCAAATACTAATGAAATACAAACACCACCCATAAGTACGTAATCAACAGCATACTTGTTCTAACCATATACAGAATTAGAAATATTATTATTTTTAGAGAACAATAAGAACTTGAAATGGCTGCCTAAAATGGAATAGCATTTGTGCTTTCTAAAATTACGTAGAATCCAGGGGAGGGAGAGAGGAATCTCACAACTCCACCTGAAAACAAAACCGAAAAAAAAAATAAATAAATAAATTATCTGGCTATTTCCATACCCATTATTTCATTCCCTAAAGAGTACTGTCTACTGTGAGGATTGTGATTGATTTACTCATGTATTTGAAGTTCCACACGTGAATTCGCGATGCATTATCAACAATAGAGCACATACTTATTGTAACATACATAGATATAAACACACATGTATGCACACACAGAGAAAAGTTAGTTGAATACATAACCTAAATACAGAACTGCAAGAACTGCAAGAACAGCAGAAAACACATGTACCTAAGCTGACGAGAGAAATTAGCTGAATACATAACCTAAGTACAGAACTGCAAGAACACATGTACATATAGCTGACGTTTAACCACACAACTGTCTCTCTTCCTCCCTTGGTCCCTCCCACTTATATCATGTCAACGACACCACATTTAAGTGGTTAATGCTTACGCGCTTCTCACAATTTTCTACTTAAACTCAGCTTTAAATATAAATATCAACAACCATGATCAAATGTCCTCTAAACAAAAGTATATACAAAATACTTAAAATCTTAAATGGTCAGGTTTCCATTAGTATTTAACATCATAAAACACATCAAGATATGTTCTTCCATATATACAACATTGTGTAATCATCATTTCATATCAATCTAAGAACTCTAAAAGTATGAATTGTCAAATTGTCATCAGAAACTGCAAGAACCAATTAGTTTCCAATCGTATTAATCACACACTCACACAAAATCATCAGATAATCAATTCAAATCAGAAACCAAAACCCCCAAAATATAACAACAAAACAGATCAATTATCAACATCCACCATCAATTCCTACCCCAATACCTCTAGAAGAATAACTTATATACCATATAAAAGTACAATTTGTCAAGCAGTATTAAAAAACAATTCAAATCAGAACATAAAAGCATAACTTGTCGCTATATCTTCCTCCATACATAACGTTGATTACAATCAATGTTCCATACAATCTAACAACCCTAAAAGCAAAATTTCTCAAATTGTCATCAAAGACTGCAAAAGGTGATTACTTTCCACTTATACGAATCATACAAAATCACCAAAACACATCGATTCAAATCAGAAACAAAAACCCCCAAATTTAACAACCCAAAAACAGATCAATTCATACCCGAATATCCCTCGACAACGGGTGCGAACAAAGAACACCAGTACAAGTCCTATCAGAGATCGTAAGAGCCCCCATCCCATTCATCAAATTATCCGAACTGGACCCACCGTTCGCCGCCCCGATCGCCGCCGCTTTGGCGGCACTAGCGGCGGCCGCCGCCTTACCGCCTCTCTTCGCCGCGGCCGCTGCCTTCTTCTGCAGAGCCTTCTTCTTGCTCGCGTCCGACACCATCTGAAACAAAACGAACACGATTAGTCCATTAGACCCACATCGGAATCAATAATCAATATCGATAATCTATGAGCCAGAAGCCCTAAAAAAGTGATTTTTGATCAGATCGGTACGTTGAGAATCGGTGGGTAGAGGATCTATGGGTTGATTGTGATCGAAGCGGTTTGTGAAATGGATCACTGGTGGATTTGTTGGTGTGATGATGATGATGATGATGTTCCTCAGAGGTATGAGGGTTTGAGAGGAGAATGAGTGATGCAGGTTTAGGATGTTTTATAGTGGGTGTTTGTGGAGAAGGGGACACGTGTCGTGTTTTTGGTTAAGTGCTTGAACTCAAGCCGACGTATCCAAAGGATATTTTGCAAGGTGTGTTTAATATTCTATGCGGTTGGACATGTTTTAAGAAATAAAATATACAATTTATGGGTTAAACCGGTAGATTAATCTGAACATAAGCTGTTTAGTTATACTAGATTTAGGTTTGACTTGAAATTGATCTAAATTTGTTTTGATTAAATTTGAACTTATGAATTTTATGTTCAGTTTCATATCATGTTAGAAATTGATACATATAGGTTTAAAGACATAATTAAACTATGGTGAGTGGTGATTAGAAATACTTACTAGTAGATATTGATAATCAAACTGTGAAATGATCTATTGAGTTTAATAATGAATCAAATGCAAATGTATTATGACTATTGTTTGAATGATATGTGTTATCTTAATCGAGCTTATTTATTTGTTTTCCAATCGAGACCACACATCCAACTTTTTAGGAAGGAAACTTACAATTAAAAAAACCCACTGACTCAACCTAAAATATTTTTTTATTTGAGTGAAACTCAAACCTAAAACATCCTTAGTTTTAGTTGTTTTGGTCTTGAATGTCTTACATCAACCACTTACGATAAACATCATTATTATTCCGTTCAGTTATTTGTCATGGACTCATGGCATTTGTTTTACATCGTGATAATAAAAAGAAAACATCAAGGAATCGTCAGATAACCTCCATAGAGAAAAGAGCCGTTATATGAACTTTAAAGACTTGATGAAGATTATAATTTACATGAATATCAGCGACCAATCTCGAACAATCCGTTAATCGGGAGGATGCACTCGACAGAAGATGGCTTTACAATTGTAATACGACCACCAAAGGACGAAGAGTTAGTTTTACATGACGATAATCTTGTTTTAAATGCCTCGATCACCAAACGCCAGTTTTTTATACGATTCATATTGCTGTCAACCGATACACCGAGATATTTGAATGGTAACTTGTCCAATTTACACTCGATTGATGTTGCCATATTATCCACCACATGTTTGTTGACCTCAACCCCGACTAAGCTATTATGAAAATTAAATAAAAAAATATAAAAAATAGAAATGGTTGGTTTGACTGACTTAACCAACTCGAGCAATTTAAAATTTTAAAACTTTAAATTTGATACCAATAGCTTTATACTTTAGTGACACCAGTGATTGCAAAATAATGTAATTTTAAATTTTCACAAGTACGATATTAGACGATATTTACAAAGTTCACCGATAAAAAATAAGTTAACGATTTGACAAGCTAACAGATAAGACTAAACATCCTGGTAGTGGAGGGAAAGGAATGGATTCGGACCATTCCATACCATTCTTTTGATTCAAGTGTTCTCGTTCAAGAAATGAAATGAAAATTTATAATTTTATCTTACTTAATTATACACAAAGTTCAAATACATTATCACCTAAAGTTAATTAAGATATTTATCATTTTATAAAAAATTAGAAAATAGTTCTTTTTACTCTAAAATCTTGTTTAAGGTTTCTTAATCTCAATTTATATTATAAATTTTTTACTTGTCACTAAATTATATATTAACTAGAAGTAAATAATATATTTGGATTCATCGCACTATAAATCAATATATAAGCTAATATACACAACAATACACATACACACATACCAGTATATCTTATTCATAGCATCGCTATTAGCACGCTATGACAATTGGCAAGGGTAGAATGAGAACAAACCACCAAACCTTTCCCATATTCTAGATGGTATACGGTTTGCTTCCATTGAGCCATATCATTACCATAACCATTGAGCCATATCATTACCATAATTAAGCCCTGTAGATCTCATCAGAAACAAAACCATTGACGAGATCTAAGAAAGATAAGATGTAAGCAAACCTTACTTTTATCACAATGAATAGAAAAACTACGTCTAGAGATACCCTGGACTCTAAAACAATAAGAAAAATATAAACAATACAATGTACAATCACCATATAATAAATCATCACAAGCAAATTATCTATACTATGTTATAATGCAAGAAGGAAGGATTCCGACTAAAGTTAAGAGATTTGTAAATTTTAAGCACAAGGTACAACACAAAAAATAAATTTAACAAGGATAATTATGTCTTTCTAACGCTACTAAAAAGTGAAATTTTAAACTTATTTATACTTAGACCCTTGTATCTTTAATTATATACAATTTTTTCTATGTTTGTTACAATATACTTAAAATAAGAAATTCAGTTTTTTAAATATAAAACTAACCAGAGACGAGTACCATAATGAAAAGTGTCGCACACGCCGCATCGCGCAGGCACATTACTAGTATACTACAATACACAAAACGAACAGACAACAAGCGTAAGCAAATGTTCAACACATAATAAGTCATCAATATACAGTAGGTGACAGATAACAAATGAACAACGTTAGACACGAAATATTATGTTGACACATCCGTGATCCATCTCAAAAAACATAAAAACTAATATATATAATTTAAAAAATAAAAATAAGACACATTACCTAATATCTTCAATGATACTTCGTATAACAAATTACAAAAACGTAAACTAAAATAATATCATGAAATTCTTGATTATTTCAGTTTTCTTGGCGAACTAATACATCACACGAACTCCTTAAGAAAAGGAAGATCAACCCATCATACATAAAAATGTTACATTTTTGAACGAACCTTTTCGATAAGTACACGCCTAAGAATTTTCCCTGCAGGTGACTTTGGAACGCTGTTCACGAATGTCACCCGCTTTAATCTTTTATAAGGTGCAACCTACATCGTTAAAATTCCAGTTAGAAGCGAATTTTGTGCAAATAATCATAAAATACGAGCCCGTTTATATAATTATCATATCTAGAAGGTATCTGAGTGTAATATTATTCTTTGTAAAGAATCTATATAACCCTATTATATACACAGCCAATATACAATTCTATACACAATATACTTCGTGGTTTATCATGGTATCAGAGCTGGTTCCAATTAGAATTAAATTTTGTGCATAATAATCATGAAATAATACGAATGTTTACCTGCTCAGAAATGAATTTCTTAACATCTTCTTCGGTCAACGAACTGGTTGGAGACCGGACCACAAATGCAATCGGGACCTCGCCAGCTTCAGCATCAGGAAACCTAATAAGAAGGATTACGTGATTTGAAAGATTATGGAACATATTAAAATGATTTAAAAAAAAGATTATATTTATGACTTACGGGATTACTGCAGCATCTAATATTTCAGAATGTGAAAGCAAAAGTGCTTCAAGCTCTGCTGGTGCAACCTGAAAATCATGAACATAGACTAAAGAATAAGGGTTGTCATGGCATGTAGCGGTGTAAACGAGCCAAGATGAGCGCGAAATCACTAAAAGTTTGAATCGAGACAAGCAACAAGCTTGAGGCTGAGCTTGAGGCCGAGCTTGAGGCTAAAAATGAGTTGGTTAAATGAGCCTAGCCCGAGTTGGCAAACCAAAATCAAGCCTGTTAATTTTCTCAAATATAATAATTTTTATCTGATATGATATATACTTATATCATAAAAAATAACTATATAAAGATTTATTTATGAAAAAAGCAACTACATAATATTTATTATTATAAATATGTATAAAATTAGTTATATATGAATATAGATAAAATAGTTAAATAATTAACAAATAATAAATGAGCAAAGCCCAAAATCAAGCTTGGTCAACGATTAAAAAATGAGTGATTTTTTGGCTAGTCAGAAAGGATCAAGAAGGACTAGATCGTACAGAACACTTTTAATCTTTTTATTGTGAAAATTCAATATATAATGTGTGTTACCTCTAGAAACAACCTATCAAAATAGAATCTTTATATGCAATTTGAAAGTACAACAATTTGTATAACAATAATCTAATTTGAAAAGATAAAAATTTATTTAAGAGGGTCTATGCAATTTGAATGTACAAATCGACCAATTTACCAATAAATGGGTTCGAGATTGCTACCTCTAGAAACAACCTATCAAAATAGAATCTTTATATGCATGAACAAAACATGTTTTACCTGAAAACCTTTGTACTTGATGAGTTCTTTGATTCTGTCAACAACAAACAATTGACCCTCATCATCAAAGTATCCAAGATCCCCAGTATGCACGAATCTCTGTTTATCTATTGTAAGCTTTGTAGCCTGAGGATTGTTAAAATAACCTGAACATTAAGAACCAAATAAGATTAATGTGACAAATATTACCCCTTTCGTCCCAAAAAGATATAAATGAGCTTATAGTTATATGAACAAAACTAAAGGGGGTAAATTTCAACTCATTAACTTATGATTGGTGGGTTTAAGTTATCTTTCATTTCAAAACAGTTAATTAAAAAAATGGCTTAGTTAAGATATAACCAGGCAAAATGGATCGAACGGGTTGAAGACACCCTCCAAATGTATTCATAATGCATAAACCTTCTAAATCATTATATTCTAAAAAATCAAACTATTGTTGAATAACATAATCTCTGTAATCACACTAATTATTTATAAAATTCTAAACATTGAAAACAAAGTGTTTTGGGTCAATCCGACCCGAACACGTATGAAAATTAACCTTTATGACTCTTTATATGACTTGCCCATTTTGACACCTCTAAATTAAATGATGCACACATGTAGGGATAATAGACGGAACATACCTTGCATCATATTGGCTCCTCGAACCCATATTTCGCCCATCTGATTAGGAGGAAGAGGCTTACCCGTATCTACACTAACTATTTGGGCCTCAACACCTGGGATAAGCCTTCCAGCTGAACCAGAGTGTCGGGGACCCATAATTGGACTTTCAACTGAAATGACCCCGGTCGTTTCAGTCATACCATATCCCTGTTGTAGCATAAGGTTGCAATTAAAATTTCATCAAAAAAAATATAATTTGCAGGATCAACAAAAAGGGTGGAAAACATATAACAAAAACATATAAATTTACACAATCATGTCCACTATAATAATATCAAGAAGACTGGTATGATATATGTTTTCTTGTTTTCATCACATATTTTCAAGATCCAAAAAGAAAATAAAACACAGAATCACAAGTTTCTAGCATGTTGGAGATGGTCTAGCATGTTTAGTTAAAAGTGTCAGTCAAGATTTCTTTTCTTTTTTCACCATATTTTCATGATTATGTAACATCACAAAATAAACAAGTAACCCATGTGCATATATGCATTTGCAGTAAACAATCAACTCCATCATAGATCTACAATCTACATCATGCACAATTACACCAATATGGCAATAAACAGCTAAAAGTTCAACTTTTACAACCAACACAACTGTAATTGAGATCAAGAACTTCACCTGAAGAACAACAACATGAGGCAACTTCTTAGCACACTCCTCCATCAACTCTTTCCCCAACGGCGCAGCACCCGACCCGATTTGCTTCAACGACGAAAGATCAAACTTGCTCACCACATCCTGTTTAGTCAAAGCAAGAAAAACAGGTGGAACAACCCACAAATGTGTCACTCTATACCTCTCAATGTTCTTCAACATCCCCCCAAAATCAAATTTCCCCATTGAAACAACAGTATTTCCCTCTTGCAACTGAGAATACAACACAACCCCAAATCCAAATATATGAAACATCGGCAACAAACACAAGAACACATAATCTTTCTCCCCCATTAACCTCTGATCAGAAGTCAACATCTGAGAAACAGCAATGAAATTCATATGACTCAAAACAACACCTTTACTAACACCAGTAGTTCCAGATGAATACAACAAAGCTGCAGTATCACCCCCTCGAATCGACACCTTAGGCAATTCTGAAACCGACCCAGATGCCGAAATCAAATCTTTATACGAAAAACACCCTTTTATCACACTCTTCGACCCCAAAAACACCACAGGAAGCCCAAAGCTCTCAACTTTATGATACAAATCTTCAACAGTGATGATCAATTTAGGGTTGGAGTCTTTAATTTGCTTTGATATCTCTCCTACGGTGTACTGAGGGTTGACGGTAGTGACGATGGCACCAAGGGCTATGATCGAGTACACGATGACGGGGTATTGAATTGAATTGGGGGCGAAGATGAGGACGACGTCGTTTTGGGCGATGTTGAGGTGGGTGTTGAGGGAGTGTGAGAGCTTTGCGACGGTGGTTTTGAGGTGGGAAAAAGTGAGTGTTTCGCCGGAATCGGAGTCGTGTAAGGCGGGTTTGTGTGGGTATGATGAGACGTTGCGGAAGAGGAAGGAGACCATTGAGGTGGTGGTAGGGATGGTGGTTAACGGTGGTCGGAGTGATCGGAATATTCCGTCGCGGCCGTAACCGGATTTCTCCATTGACGGTGGTGGTGGTGGTAATGGAAGATGATGAGGTAACCTGTGAGTTGTGACAAATGATTTGGAGTGGAGAATCTTGTAAATTGAGCACTAAATAGTAGATTTATTTGCATGGTATTTGCACGTTTGGGGAAAATTGAGGGCGAATACGGTTAAAAATAAGCAAGTCGTAACGATATAAACATAATTTTTATAAAGTGTTATAAATTTAAAGTTGTAAGAGTGGTGAAAAGTACGAAATGAAACATTTAAGCGCTTTTAATAGTTTGTATGTTCATGTGTATGTATTGGATAAAATTTATATACATAGTAGATAAGAACAAAAATACGATTATACATTTAGAATTTTATATATATCTCATTTAATATATATCTCATTTTATAAGTAATACTAGAAAGATACAAAGATCAGAACTATAAGTTTGTCACGTGACATAACTCGCAATTTATTTTAAATTTATTTTGTTCCACCACTAATAACAAAAAATAACTAGATGATATGTTCACTTCTATAATAAAAGTAATGAGTTTAAGTCTTCTCAAACACCATTTGTTAGCTTTTCTTTGTGATTTTTTAATGTTATATATTACTAGTGTAAGTATAAGTAATACTATTACAATTCTTATTATATTTATTGTTATTAGTTTAAGTGAAATATTTTTCTTTCATGACTTTGATATATAATGTTTTACAAAAAATTTATAATCATCTTTTACTAGTATACATATAATACTTGGTTATCAATATTTCAAACTTCGTATTTTATTAATTATATTATTAAAACCTATAAATTCATATGCAGTGTACTGATAACCTACTAATTTGATATTGGCTATAATTACCGCCCTTGTGTTATGAATATATTAAAAAGTAAATTGTCTTTCATGCAAGACCGGATCAAAAGAGGTGATTAAACACCGACCTTTATTGATTGTACTTTTACTTGAAGGTAATAGCTGTAGAACACTTGAAATTAAATTTGAATAATCTGAAAGTCGTGTGATATTAACACATTTTGTCGAACGTGTCATACCATACACAACCCTTTTAATGTAAATTAGCACATTTTGTTAACACTATATTAAGTTGAAGTGACAAGTATAAATTGTAATAACCAATGATTCTTAGGTCAAATAATTAAGTTAAGGTACTTCAAGACTTACTTAAAATAAAGAAGGGTCTTGGATTCATGTCCACATGTGATATAAAAAAAAGTTTTGTCTATATGTCATCATCACAATAAATTTACAATTTTGATAAAAATCTTGATTTCAAAAAAGCCTCCTTAATAACTTTTATTTAATACTATAATAATCAAAATAATTTCTTTCTAGAAATAAATAATAGTTAATTTGTAGCTAATCATTGTTAAAACTAAAATATTTTAGAAAGATATATAAATAGGTTTATGCATATTTATAAATAATAATTTTTTTTATACTATTATTTTATACCTATATATATTTGTTATATAGAATAATTTTATTGATATGTTGTTATCTATAACATATATTAAATTATACATATATATAATTTTATTATATAATTTATATTTCAACTCTAAAGTGAGGTCTTACACGATCCATTAGCTGCAATCATCTAGGGTAGTGAGATTTGCATTTAAGTTCTTTATTAGAAAGTCAAATGCCGAGTTCTTTACTTTAAAAATATCTTTAATATAATTATATTTTATTTTCATAAAATATTATATCATTAATCTTATTATATACTGTCACTCTTTATGTCTTTGAAGCTTTCTGGGTTTACTTAATTTTTTTATTGCTGATTAATAAATACAGAAAAATAAGCATCGAATGCTTGGCCTCCTACGGTTGAAGGTTTGTATGTTGACATCTATATCAATTTATATGTTTAATAAGAGTAATTACGCAAAGACTTAATATTACAACTATGATTAAAGGCTTAAAGCTCAAATTACAAGTTAATAATATTAAGAAAATATACAAGTCTATATATAACTTAGCACCTAACTACCAATATACAAGGAAAGAAAATTATAACCTAAGTTAAAACCTTATTCAAATGAATTACTTGAGTTTGAACTCGGCTTACACATCTATACAAGCGGGTTACCCGTCACGAGTTAGTGTCAATCCTAATATACATATAGTTTAAAATTTGTTTCCTTTCCATCTTTTGAGTTATGGTAAGTATATAATTTAATTCATTTTTCCTCGTTAAGATTAGATAGGTTAAGAATTTTATATGAATACAAGACACATCTTAGTTGCATCAACTTGCATGTACATTTTAACAATTATATTTGATAACGCTTCATCGAACCTTTAATTTATTGGCATGAACTGATTTTGCATTGTAATTAAAATGGAGATGTAAAACTTGAATGTGATGTATGTTTTATTCATCATTTATTTGCTTAATAATCAGATACTAACTTTATTTTTATTATGTCATTATTAATATTATTGTTATGACTTTACTGGTTCAACCAATAGTCTAATACCTAAATGTCTAAACTAGTATATTTATAAAAAAATTAATTATCGATTGAAATATTTTATTAAATATAACTATTAAAAACAGGTAAATACCAAAAATACTAGGTGACACTAGTGGCCTTATATAATATGTAATGAACATTACTGAGCGTCTTTCTGTCAATTTCTGAATGATTAAATGTTGAATCAATAAGATGTCTGAATCATTAAGTGCTGAATCATTAAGAGGTCTGAACCATTAATAGCTAGTATATCGTTTAACTATTCAAAGGTAAATGTCTGACAAATTCAGATAAGTGGTCTTAACCATTCAGCATTAAACCTCTTAACCATTCAGCATTAGACCTCTTAACCATTCAGCATTAGCATAATGCTTAACCATTCAGAAGCAAATGTCTGAACCATTCAGACATTTGCTCGCAAAACAAACAGTCTGAATCATTCAGACATCTAAACCATTAAGAGACTGATTTAAATGCTGTTAAACAGACCCTTATTCAGAATGCCTTTATTTATATGCTTTATTTGATATAAGCACGTGTATGTATTTTTAAATAATTATATATGAGTGTTTCATGCAGATACAAATCCAGGTTCGTTATTTATTTGGCAGAGAAAATTAATATATACACGTGTCACATTGGATACTTAATTATTTTATGTGACATAAACCTGATTAATGTTATCATTGACAATTTAAATCTCAAAATCTCAAAAGAATCATAGCTACCAATTTATATTATACTAATTAATTACCAAGTTTGTATATTGAGCTTAAATAGTTGTATCTATAATTGGTCTAGACTTTATAGTGGTACATTGGATTTAAATAGTTGTACTCGTAATTGGTCTAGGCTTTATTTATTATATACATTACTAATTATCAATTTATTTATACATTATGAGTTGTATATAAATATTAATAGGTTGTGCCCATTTTTGTTTTTTCTTTTCTTTAATAATTTTTTTACTTTTAAGTTTTAACTCAACGTTTTTACATCTTTTACAATTTAACTCTTATATATTTTCACTTTTCATTTTGGTTCCATATACCTTTTATCTTTTAGAAAGTTTTCGTTTTACGTTTCGGTTTAAATTTTACGAGTTAACACGCCACAACGTGCGCGTGTGGTTCAATGTGTTTCCGACTACCTTTTTCCCATTTAATGGCCCTTTACAACGTGCGAGTCGTAGATCGACTTAGTTATTGTTTTTAATATTTTACGTTTCACG
The DNA here is from genome assembly GCA_025506505.1 of Flaveria sonorensis. Classification (NCBI taxonomy): domain Eukaryota; kingdom Viridiplantae; phylum Streptophyta; class Magnoliopsida; order Asterales; family Asteraceae; genus Flaveria; species Flaveria sonorensis. Next base: position 44,840,518 of record CM046431.1, on the reverse strand, counting down.
TGCGGAGTTCAACGTTTTTAAGTTTACTTTCCATTTGGATTTATTTTCCCGTTTTTTTTAATACGAGTTTTTCTGGTGTTGGTGATTGCTATTGATGGGGTTAAATTGGTGCTACTTGCCATGGTTTTACGCCTCCGCCACAACGCGATGGGCGTAATACTAGTTTTCTTATAAGTCCTTCAAGTATACGTCTCTCAGTCAAGTAATAAAAAAAGTCTATAATACATGCTTCAGTCTTTTTAGTTTATAAAAATGTTGAAATTTTATATTTTTATCAGTTAAGTTTAGCTATATTTACACTTTATATTTTATATTAATTAGTTTATATGTTATTCTAGTACACTCAAAATTTTTATTTCTCTTTTAAATTTTAAAGTTTGTATAAAATTTTGAATATACCGCTGCAACGTGCTTATATATATATATATATATATATATATATATATATATATATATATATATATATATATATATATGTGTGTGTGTGTGTGTGTGTGTGTGTGTGTGTGTGTTTTAGTATAAGTTTCATTAAAACAAAATTGTACGTCAGTATATACAAGTTATCAACGCTCAAACGCACTAGCCGTCAAAGTCGATTGAAGGTTTTGATTAAATTTTTTATAGTTTTTTTCTCCCTCCAACTTTTACCATATGATAATTTTTGTAATATCCATTTTTAACGTGTTTATTTTAAAGCACATTAATATCTTTAACCGGTTTGTTTATTTCTGTTGTGACATTGCAATTTTTTATCAACGTTAGGACGTTAGATTCTTTTCGGTTTTGTTTTTTATATTAAGTTTCAAATATTATCAACGATATCACCCCAGTGAACGAGTTTCGCTTTTTGATATAAAGTTTCGCAGGTTTCGTTTTTCTTACCTTCAACATGCGGTTTCACAACAACGTTTCGACGTTAGATTTTTTCACGGTTTTGTGGCATTGCTTAACATGTGGGTCTTAATACTAGTTATATCTAAGATGAGATATTAAACAAATTTAAAAATTAAATACAAATTCTAAATTAATATATTTTTATAGATAGATTTGTCGAATTTATCATTTAAAGTGTATATATGTTTTAAAAAGTCAAAGTTTGATAGATTTTTTCTGGCTATGAATGTACACACGCATCATCAAATATATATCATTGATGACTAAAGATGTTCACCGTTGCTTTGATGTTTTTGCATTTAACACGTTAGAGTTTAGAGTGTAGGGTCCAACTACACTGAACAAAAAGATAGGGTTTAGATCCTCCTAAGAAAGAGAAACCCTCCTTTCTCTTTTAACAAGGGTGAGCGGGTTTGCTTTCGCAGTTACAGATATCATCAGAAACATCGTTCCCGTTAGATATCACAAAATTCTTGGTCTCTCCGACTTGTGTAACCTAAGCCTCTCCAGAGACACGAGTCATGTTTAATACTAACTTTATTATTTTTATTATTAGTTTATATGCATTAAATATGTTTTGATTAGTTGTAGCTTGTGCATCTACGATTGAATCAAACATATTCACAAGTTGTTTTTTCTTTTGAGATTTTTAATATTATTTCATTTAACATTTAATTTGATATTACTCTAATAACGTGTATTCATTAATTTTAAAAAATCCATATACAAGTTTTGTTTTTTTTTCCAATAAAAATTTATAGGAAACCAATTCCATTCAAAATAACATATTATGTGCGTTCATGAACGATTTTGTCACATTCTTTGATCGACATCTCGAGTATAATAATATAAATAATTATCCGAATTTACGTAATCTAGAAACACATTTAAATCTTCAACCGGATTTGATGGAGCATATTTACACATGCACAGTTGGATTTTTATCGTTAATCATATTTAATCAAATCTCATGGAACGTATAGAGAACACATACATACCGACCCTAGATGACTAGTTGTATACAGTTTTTAAATAAATACCATTTGAGGAACACAAATTTGTATATTGTGATCAACATTTAGATTATGCTTCAAACCTATGTATGTGTGAAGTATTTAAGGATGTTAAATACAGTCAAATCGTGGTCTGGTTTTATCCAGCGGTTTTTTTTTATTAACCGTAAACCAAGTTGTTTATTATGGTTTAAGATAGGTAAAAGCATATTTCCCTCTTTAAAACTTTTAATAGTATATATACCCATGTAAAAAATTTCAATGCATATATCTCCTTACAAAATCTCATAATTGTCAAATTTATCTATTTTCACTAAAAGTAGTTCATGTAATGATTAATTTGCTTTAATTCTTACTAAAACTTCATAATTGGAGAATTTTCCCCTTACAAACCTTATAATTGACAAATAGGTTAAAACATATTTCACTCTCTAAAACTTTAATGACATATATACCCATCTATAAGTGTTTATTAAATTTTTGGTAGGGTAATATTGTCATAATAATAAATTGGATATATATGCAATTAAAGTTTTTTCTTAGGTATATATGTATTTAAAGTTTTTTCTTAGGTATATATGTATTTACACATGCACAGTTGGATTTTTATCGTTAATCATATTTAATCGAATCTCATGGAACGTATAGAGAACACATACATACCGACCCTGGATGACTAGTTGTATACAGTTTTTAAATAAATACCATTTGAGGAACACAAATTTGTATATTGTGATCAACATTTAGATTATGCTTCAAACCTATGTATGTGTGAAGTATTTAAGGATGTTAAATACAGTCAAATCATGGTCTGGTTTTATCCAGCGGTTTTTTTTATTAACCGTAAACCAAGTTGTTTATTATGGTTTAAGATAGGTAAAAGCATATTTCCCTCTTTAAAACTTTTTAATAGTATATATACCCATGTAAAAAATTTCAATGCATATATCTCCTTACAAAATCTCATAATTGTCAAATTTACCTATTTTCACTAAAAGTAGTTCATGTAATGATTAATTTGCTTTAATTCTTACTAAAACTTCATAATTGGAGAATTTTTCTCTTACAAACCTTATAATTGACAAATAGGTTAAAAACATATTTCACTCTCTAAAACTTTAATGACATATATACATCTGTAAGTGTTTATTAATTTTTTGGTAGGGTAATATTGTCATAATAATAAATTGGATATATATGCAATTAAAGTTTTTTCTTAGGTATATATGTATTTAAAGGATGTTTACAAGGGTATATATGCAATTGATTCTTAAAACTTTTGAAACCAACTAACCAAAAGTAACAAAAAAAAAAAAATTAAATTAATTGCAAAACCAAACCAATGATCATTTAGACGGTTGCAAGATTTTAAACCGAACTATGAACACCCCTATCCTTAAACTACACCATATGTCCACGATGGAACTTGAATGCCACCACTTGAGATGGACACCATTAACATCTTGATATCATCGGGTTGTATGAATAAAAAACCACAATCACAATCACACTATATTAAAGTGGTGTTCCCGAGTTTAATTAAAAAAAAAAGAAATGAATTTAAATTGAAGAAAAAGAAATTACTAAATTAAAGATTTTATATGTTCATTTAATTCTATTTGATTACTTTACTCCGTCCATTTTATTAGGAAAGTTAGGAGGAATGGTGATATATATCAGAGTAGGCAACGTATAAAAAATAATGAATTCAAACGAAACGGGTTGAACTACGATAGTCCTAATGCTTGTTTGTGATACAGACACACCACACAAACAGACGATAGGACGACATCTTCAACCGTAGAAAAAAAAACCACTACGGTTAAATAATGAGGTCTGAAAACACCACCCAACATGCCATGATTGAGTTAGCATAGACAAATAAATAGTGCGCAAATTCCAATAAGTAAAATTAACATATAATATTTGATCATAGAACACTAAGTGGCTGTTTGATTTGCTTCTGACCCGTCTGACCCACTGACTTGGTCAGATGTGGAGGCCGGTCAGCGTGTTTGATTCCCCCGATTTGCTTCTGACCCGGTCAGCCTCTTCTGACCCATGCCTATTTTGAACCCTTACCCAGTTAGTTTTGGAGAAACCTCTTACTCGGTCAGCCCCTGCTGACCGAGACTTTTCCATCAAACAACCCCCAACTCAATTTATGTGTAAAGGTTCAGTACATAAAGGAAGAGGAGATAGCCCACCAACTAAAAGACTAAAGTACTACTTAGAGAGCAAAAAGTACAACCAACTAAAGCATAAAAGAAACTAAATTATAACTTGTAAAAGAAGTGGGGAAAAGCAACGTGGGTGAGCATAGCCTCATGCACCGGTGATAAACTTGGTGGGGCTTCTCATGGGTCAACTTGATCCATTTATGTTTGCACTAACAAAACCCGTTCGACCCAAGTATTTTTTTAAAAGTTTTCATTAAAAATTTTTTTTGGGAGATCCGCTCGGGTCAAACAAGCCCAAACGTGTATCGCTTGCGCTGACCCACGTAGTCTCAATATTCCTTATGTTGTCATTAACATCAAGGATCATTGGCTCGGGAGGTGGCTATCAGAAAGCTATTTAAAAAAAAATTCTTTTTTTTGTCGGTTCAGTCCTATAAATAACTTAGAAACACAAATTTTTTCTAGTTTCTTTTCAATTTTTTTTTCTTTATAAAAAGGACTTGGAACACAACGTAGATGTTGTAGTTCCATCATTCTATCCGCATGTTCTTATTAGAGTATCTATTTTTGGCAAATTCGACAAAAACAACTATAAACATTTATGAAAAATTGAAAATAGTTCCATAGGATTGTAAAATGACGATGAATATTGGTTTCACATAATTTACAATTTTACATAGTTCTGATGGTTGGGCCAACAGTTAAATTTATAGGCCTAAGTAGAGGTGGGCAAAAAAACCGGGTTCGGACCCGACCCGGTGGACCCGACCCGGAACCGGATACGGGTACGACCCGGTATAGTTGAACCCGGTTTGGACCCGGAAAAAACCCGTAGGGTTGGAACCGGGTATTAGTTTCTAGATTTTCTTAGAACCCGACCCGGAACCGGTTGAACCCGGGTTGGACCCGGTTTTGCCCTTTTTTTTAAAAAAAAAAAAGTAGCCGTTTTTTAACGGCTATATAGCCATTGGGATCGATTTTTGGCCTTTTTTTGTCACTTTTAGGCTTATAAGTTAGTATAAATAGGTGTAGGTTGATATGGTTTAGTACCCAAGTCTCAAACGCAAAAACATACACAAAAAACGCAAAAAATACTCTCGTTTACTCTCGTTTTACACGTTCACTCTCTCGTTTTACACTTTCACTCTCTTCAATCTTGATATGGCTCACTCACAATCTTCCGTTGGTTAAGGTTCGTCCAACGCTCCAACCGTCGTTCGTGTCATTCAAGAAAAGAAAAAAATAAAAAAAAAGAAAAAACCAGGTTGGACCCGGTTTCATACCCGACCCGGACCCGACCCGACCCTACCCGGGTATACCGGGTAGGGTTTTTATGTTGCTGAACCCGACCCGGGTTCGTACCCGGGTTCACCAATACCCGGGTACCAAAAAACCCGGTTGGGCCAAACCCTGGTTGTACCCGGTTTTCGGTTCCGGCCCAAACCCGAAATGCCCATCTCTAGGCCTAAGCAAACACATGTAAATATGCAATTTCCATAGTTGGGCCAATAAGCCCTAAACTATTAAAGTGTTTGAAGTTTGACGCCCTAAAGGCCTAAACTGGCTAAAGTCCTAAACAAACACATTGAATTTATTTGAAGATGTGAAGACCTTAAAGCATTAGTTTGGAATAATATTCGGAATAAGGGGTAAAGATAGATCGTAACTCAAATGTCGAAACAACATTATTGACTATTTAGGTATCGATTTGGTTCCATTATGGACGATATTGACCCAAAACTTAATCTTTATTTATTGAAGCTACGTAAAGTAGAACTAAATCAAATCCTCGTACAAATTTTCACTTAAACTTTTAAAATATTTTTAGTGCTTGAATCTAGGGTATACACGAGCCTAGTCGTGTAGAGCTTGCCTAAGCTCGAGCTTAATAATTGAAGATCGATTTATGCTTTTAGTTATTTATTTATATACATATATAATTTATATACGCCTATACTTACAATTTTATATATACAAAAAAACATGGGCTATTTAGTTATTTTTATCATATTTCACATATAACAATATCGGCATGTAATATAATCATTGTTGGAATAATCGTGTAATTCAACAATAGTTAAAAAGGTAGGAGGTAATTATTAATATCAGATTATTATTTTATTGTGTTCATATTAGATTAGGAGTTTAGTTGTTTATTTACTTTATTATTTAAATAATGTTTGACAGTATTGATTTATTATAACTAGGAGATCAATGGGTCTTTGTAAATTGTCCTGATTTTATCAAATACAAGAGTCGATCTTAGGTTAAAATCCAAAGTCGTGTCTTGTTTACTTTAATATTCTTGCTCAATAACCATCAAAAACATCCTCTATGCTCTATCAAACCATAACCTACTTGATCTCTCTCCTTGATTGATAAGTAGCACTTAATTACAACAAATTACATCAAACGATAAACTAACCTAATAATTAATAATAGGAGCACACCCCCTTTTGATGATGTGTTGTCTCGTTTTCATTACCATCATGGAACAAGTAGCTGGTGAAGTTAAGCTGGTTCACTTCCCCAAGATTATTATGCAATGGGGTTACATGGTTCTTGATCATGAAACTTCGGTTTTGAACTTGATCCCCAAGTAAGTGATCATCAAAGGTTATTTGGTAATCTTCTTGCTTGATGTCATACTTTTGCTTGTGTTCATGATTATCATTGTGGTAATTCTCATGATTGATTTGACTCGTGCACTTCTCACCTTCACAGGAAGATGATGTACTTTCAAACATGAGCATGGGACTTTTGCACATGCTATAATGGTCTTCTTGAAACCCTAGATAACTCAAACAGTTATCATCGACCCCAACGCTGATGTTGCTCATCAAATTGTTTACCAGAGGATGTGGTGGTGATGATTGAAGATTAGTAATATTACTATGATCATCATGAACAAAGAGGGAGTTCAAAGTGTTGTTAACATTCATGAAGTTAGGGGTAAAATCGTAAAATGATGACGAATTGTTCATGAATTGGTTTGACGTATGATGATCATACGATGATGGTTGGATGGGCATTGATGAAAGAAGACTTTGTTTTTCTTGAAGGGAAGGTGACATAGTCGAAAGTTTCTTTTTTAATTTGGTGTTCCAGTAATTTTTAATATCATTGTCGGTCCTTCCTTGTAGCTGACTAGCTATTATTGACCATCTGCATATTAATTTATATTAAAAATTGAAATTAGCATACAATTACATAGCAAACAAACTTTTCCATACATATTAAAACACACCAAATAACTCCACGTTACTATTAGAAAACTCGGTTGTAACCAAAGTTTACAACTGAAAAATAGGTCATAATTAAATTCACGACTGATTCACCATTAAAATCACATCTATCGTAAAATTAACCAGCTTTCTAGAAGTAAATGAAAAGATGATCTTTCATCTACATAAATTATAAAAGAATTACATATTTATCATCTAGTCAAGCATGCGTCCATAGTTTTCAAGATATTATAGAATCTATATACTTTTTAATATTAATCAATCGTATTTTCTATATAAAGTTAAATTTATGTAGTTACTTTTGTGATGGTAATAATTTATATGCAAAATTAGAATTATTTTTTTCAAAAGTTGAATTATTGAACCTGCTACCAATGCTAGCATACAAGTTGCATATGATCACATCTTCTTCATGAGAGAATTCACCATGTTTGATATTGGGTCTCAAATAGTTTAACCACCTTAACCTGCAACTCTTTCCACATCTTTTAAGGCCTGCTTAAGATCAAAACTTAGGATCACAAATTACAAACCCTTTTGTTCTTTTTCATGAAATACAAACAAAACATAGGCTACAAACTAGAAACCTTTTGTATCTTTTTAAAGAAATACACACAAAAGATAGGGTTTTTGAGAGAGAAAGATACCAGCTTTTTGAGGGAGAGCAATCCAGTTACCACCAGTTCCATAATTTTCAATGAATTCTTTAAGTTTTGCATCTTCTTCAGGTGACCATGACCCTTTCTTCACATTTGCTTTGTCACAACAAGGGGCTCTTCCCATCTATCTATAGTTTATGTATCTGAATTCTACTTTTTTTTTTCAGGAAGAAATCTCTCTCTTGCTCTCTCTATACATATATACACAAATATACATACATAAATTTGTGTATATCTTTATAAATGATTTGGCAATTATGTTTGGTGGTTTTGCTAGTTGTCTTTTTATGGAGGGGGAGAGTGTGTTTGGTCTATGATGGATGAAAGTCAGTAATATATATAAAGAGCAAATTTTATGAAAAAAATGCTAACACAAGTCAAACTCAAGAAAAATGAGATTGGCTAATAAATCTTTGGTACTATATAAATGATGCATTAATCATGTCCAATAAAGTTTTAATTTTTTATGACCTTCTTGCGACGGCTTCCCACAACTTTGTCTGATTATTTATAGTTTTAAACAAACTCATAGGTTTGAATTTCACAAATTGTCCGTTTTTGAATGGGGATAGACACATGTTTTAATTTACACACCTTAATTGGTAACACCACCAACCCTTTGTTGGAGATTATAGATTAATATGGCCCCCTTTAATTTACATCGATCAGCAGAGAAAAACTTAACAGAACTCAATCAACATAGCTAACGATTAATATGTTAGCAATAACTAGTCCCACGTTGCCATCGAGTGCCACCCCTACTAGAACTTGGGGCGCAATCCCATTGAACCCATGAGTTCTTTTGTGTCTAAGATTACATGAGTTCTTTTGTCTCTAAAATTACAATACTCTTGAACTTACAAATGTATACTTCACATCTTCTGAGTCGTGTTGATGTATATTACAATTTTACTTTGTTCTTAAGTAAATTAATTACACTAAACTCACCCACAAACAATAACTTGTTTGATTTTACACCATCAAGCATAAAAAACTTTTGTGCTAATCATTTAACAATATTCATATTTTCCCCAAAATATAAAGTTTGATGATATTACTTTAAAACTTTTTAACAATCACACAAGTATATTAGATGTCCGCTGCACAAATATAAAATTAACTAATATGTTGTAATGCTAGTATCAACTTAATAAAAAACATTTAATCAATGTGTATTTTTGAATAAAAAAACATATAAGCAATGTTGGTGGTAGTGGTTAATAGAAATTTCCTTTTTTAAGCCATCTACCTTCTAACTTCTTCTTCAGGAACATAAAGTCTAATTAAGTGACTAAGAAACATGATGGTCACAAAACAGACATGCGTCTCAATTGTCATACTTTCTAGAACGTATGCTAATTGCTTAATGATGATACTATTCTTTAATTATTAATTTTAATTGGTTCAATGAATATCATAAGTATATGTCTAAAATATCTTTCTAATGATGGCAAAAATAATAATATACAAAACTTTGTCCATGATGATCTTTTCCACATCAGCACGTACGTATATTCAAACTTATGAATTTGTCATGCAACACCTTCAAGTTCAAGTTACTAAGAAAAACTTTCCATCGGATGCATAGACAATTTCAAACATCAAAATCAAACTTTGTTGTTATAACATCCAAACATTAGAACTATTTTCCAAAAATAAATTATAAATAATCAAGGACCAAATTGCTACTTATACAAACACTTATTTAAGATAATAGTGTCCAATATTTTGTGTAGTAAATTCTTCCCACAAGTAGCCAAAGACTTATAATGGGTGTTTTTTTACTAGACTCTAGTAAATGCTAAAATGGATTATAATCATCATTGGACGTGATTCACATAAGATTGAGATGATTATCATAGGGTTTAGGGGTTAAATAAGATTGAGATGATTCATATCAAGGATCCAAAATTTCTAGAATCTTAATGATAATTGTGATAAAAAAAATATTCAAAGTAAGAAATATAGCATGATTGATGGAAAGTTTGTTAGAGAAAGTTTAGACATGAAAACTTATGTGAGGTGAAACCTAGTGATAACATGTGATACCATGTGTAATCCATTTATCATAAGTATGATACGATCAGTTAAAAATAGGTTTAAAGTGTTCAAAGTACTTCTGCAAGTTTTTGGTAACCACAATACTAGCTTGGAAGGTTGTAAAACTCACTTTGATGACAGATAACTCACTCGAATGGCAAAAACGTATCACATAGATATAAATCTCTATACGATATTAAATTGAATTGGGATGTTAAATCCCTATATGATATTAATTAAATTGTACGCTTATAAAGTCATCTCATTTTTATAGTTAACCTGTTAATTGAAGGTAAAATATACTCAATATTGAAACAAGGTGTTACAATTATATTAATTACATGTTTGGAAATATATGAAATATTGAAATCACATTGTGAAATCAAATTTCTAGAATACTTTATGAATCCACAAAACGTAAAGAATCCACATTCTTGATTGCATGAATATTTGATTTCATTTTCTTAAAAATTAGGCAGCAAATTAAACTAAGAACCAAACTCCTTAATTAAGGATATGTTATCCTTGTTTATTCTTTTAAACATAATTAATTAATTTACGTTGTGTTCCCGAATTCACTTAAAAAGAGAAAATAAAAGAAAACTTCCTTTTTTTTTTTCTTTCCTTTATGTTCTTTTTCTTTTTTTTTCTTTCCTTTCTTTCTCTTCTCTTTATTTCTTTCATTTACGAAGGATTGATTTTAACTTTTATTTTCCATTCATTTCCTTTTTTTTATATTTAGATAATTCGGGAACACAACGTTTTTACTTTCATTCCATTATAAAAACCCAAGAACACAACTGGTTTTTACTCTCCTTTCAACTCTCTTCTTTCTTTTCTTAAATGAACCCGGGAACATAACGTTAATACTCTTATGTACCAAATTGATCCCTTTATTTCCATTGGCCACATTTAATATTCAATATATCGTTATACTGTGTTACATACTTGTGGCATTTATAATCTTACATCATATTAGTTATGGCGTCTATTCAGTATACTTAATTGTTTCTTTTGTATTGCTCTAATTGTTTTCTAATACATTTCTAATATTAAGTAGACAACAATAAAAAACTTTAAATCAATTGTACATAGAGCCGGACATATATAATATGAGGTGGAAAAGAGAATGGAAAACAATTATATAACCGGTCTTATGTATTTATAAGGGTAAAAATATCTTTTATAAGGGTAAAAATTTGTATTTATAATAATAACTGCAATCAATAAACTCTAAATAAAAATAGCAACTTGGATGGCTACTCGATCTTCAATGTTCAACATTTAGGGTTCAATTGATTATTTTTTAATGTGTTCAATTACAAACCAACAGTCTAAAGAGATCAAAATTGACATATGCAAATCAAACATATATATCAATAAATCATAAAGTCAATGTTCAACCTTTTGAAAGGGTTAAATATATTTAATAAACTATTTACTTATAATGAAGATTTTTATGCATACATTTTTTTACAAAATATTAAATACAATGCAGTATAATTCAAATTTTACAATTGAAAAAATAAAAACAAATTATAAAATAACAATGTGTAATTTTATAATGATATTTTTATAAGTGAATGTAGTGTTTTAGATATAGTTAGGTGATTATGAAGTTGAAAATTGTTAATGGTTCTCTAAAGATAATATATTAAACTAATACATGATCAAAGTTGTTACAAATAGGTAAAACATAGAACGAAAGTATCATAATACCGGGATATCGATTTTTTTATGTAGCCAGTCACTTGTTTCTTGATTACCGGCTTGTAGCTCGTTTAGTGGCTCGTGGCATGCTTACTGACCCATATAAATCCGCTCGTTTAAATTTTGAGGTAAACTTATTTTTAACCTTGATAACCGGTTACCAAAAAACTCACGAGATCTTGTCAATGTCATGTCAACCACTGAGATTATGTAAAAAGCATTTTGCGCTAAGCAGATAGTCTTCAAAGGGGTTAAACTATGAATTGATTCTAGCAAGATATGAGTCAATTACAAGCTCAAGTTCAACTAAGATTTGAGATTACAACCCGGAGTCAGGTCGACTCGTATACTCCTCTGTCTCCTATATTCTCTCTTCAAGAGGCTTAGAAACAAAGGTCTAGGTAGGTTCACCTTTAGCTGAACAAACACAATGTTGTAAAAAGAACTGAATAATTGCATTTAAACCCCTCTTGTTCGTTATCTTATAAAGGATAACATATGAGTGAGACCTGTATTTTGATTTGCAAGGAGACATTTATTTTATTTATTTATCTAATTGGTTTAGTATAAACAATTTGGTAGACCAAAAATAAAAATCTCAATTTAAAGGCACTATTATAACTTATAAGGATGACACAACCACAGTCCACAATAGTTGAGCCAATTTAGGCCCAACCCACTCAATCGGGCCTGATTTTAGCAGCACAATTCAAGTCCCACAATCCACATTACATTATTACAATGCAACAGATGCATTTTAAAGTTTATTTTTTTGAGGTGTGTGCATTCCCTGTTAATGAAAGTATATAACTACAATAAGTTTCAATAATATAATCACATAGAAATAACTATATGTGTAATGTAATAGTATACAGAGGGATATTATTGTACTAAGTGGTTTTTCATGCAAAACTTACGAAGGTTTTGCATAATTATTTATCCTTCTTGCGTAATAATTTTAATCCCAATTACTTTATATTCTAATTTTTTCCATAGTATATAACAAAAATAACTCTATGTATAATTATAACATTATGTAAAATTATGATAAAAATAACTGAGAGTATATATTATTTTATAGTTTATACATAAAAGGATATCATATAAATATAAAAAATAATTATATATGAATTTAAGTAAAGTAATTAAATAAATAAAATATAATAGAGAAGAACTTGAGGTTGAAAAATTATCACAAATCGAGCTCGAGCATGAAAAATATATCACAAATTGAGCTCGAGCTCTACCTACACTAGCCTGATCTTTATGAATATTTTTACTTGCTGGGCCCTTGCAAGAATCAATCTCACTGGGATATAAATATTGACTTCAAAGAATCAGTGACTCAGTGAGTTCTAATGTTTTAAAGTTACAAGAACCTATTCAAATGGGGTAGAAAAGTTTCAGGTAGATGTCAATGAAGACAGTGAATGTATGAAGTTTTTAGCGGCGCCTCAGTTGGATAATGGAAGCTAGTATGGTTCCAAACGGTCAAACCTTAGCGCCTACGGGTCGTCGCTAAGCAGTCTGGTTGCTTATTTAGAAGCTAACCTCGATACAATGTCTATAAACTTGATCATCTTTTCTAATATTAATGACATCCAGATTCTGCATCAAAGTGTTTATAGTCAAAGTAAACAGAATAGTAAAGTAGTCAACATACAAGTATACAACGAGGAGTTAAGTTATCTTGATGTCCCGAAGAAGCCGAGCAGCCATGGATCCATATCTTCTGGCTTCCCAATCACTAAGAGTTTGCGGTTGTTTTGGTAATTCATTATCAGCTTCATCTTCAATCTTCTCAGTTGTATCACTTTCAGTCACGGGATCAAGATTTGTGATTCCTTCTGGATTCTTTAAGGTCATAATGTAAAGTTGTATGCTTGGATGCCGATACTTGATGTCCATCTGTGGAAGTTAAAAACCAAAAAGTGAATCTTGAATCTTGATCATAAAGAAAACTAAACATGTTTATAGATGTAAGATCATGTATACCTTTGATTTGGGCACTGTTTTCACCTCGAAATGCTTCTTCCATAACTGAACCATTTGTTCATGTACATTTGTTGAACGGATTTCATAACCAATCTGTAAGAAAAGGAAATAAGAGATGAGTTTGCGCAACAATGAACAGGTCAGTGGTTATATGTTGTTGAATGATTACCAAAATTGTGGTTTTCGGCCCTGACAACGCAAGCATTGTCTGCAATAGTGGTTCCAAAAGATGCTCAGCATAGACCTTGTATTAGAACACATAGGAATATTGTCACATAACTCTGGTTTAAACATATGAACACAAAACGGATTCGGGTTTTAGTCAAACATACAACATCAGTGCCGATAATGTAGTCAAAAGGTGGATCAAGTGCTGTTATATGATCATTGTCACCCCAGCTGAGCTCTGCAGCGGTTATGGACCCAATCGAATCTATGAAAATGAACGCAAAGGATCAAATACTACCTACCAAACAGAGAAAAAGGGAATATAATATTAATAAAAGACATTTCAAGAACCTGCATCAGGATTCATCTGCATGATTCTGGAAGTATTACGCTCAACGTTTCGCACTAGAAGAGGCAAAACCTCAACTTGGTCTGTTGAAACAACATCACATCCGAGCAATGCCATGCCTAAAACCAAACCGTCATATAGAATTTTAAAAAAAAACACATATGCTGATACGAGTATACAAGATTCGATTATCTTTACATGTGTGCCAGAGAAGACACCACGTATAAATTGAGATCTTACCAAACCTGCAACGCCACAACCTGCCCCAAGTTCAATAACACGTTTTCCTTTAAGTTTAGATGGACAAAATCTCCCCTTCCTACAATTTTTCTCCTACAATGTATAAAAACATCGAGTCAACAGCTGAGCAGCATTCATTGATAAGCAAACTGTTAAAAATGAATCTTGATTGATTCACTGAACACCAAAGAAACTCAAGATTGAAATCTGGAAAGGAACAAAAAACACAAATGATTTCTTTATTGATCTAATCAATGAGAAATGAAGAATTCAATCTAAAAAGAGTTAGTAAGAGTGTTCCTTTAATCCCTCTTGCCCCTTATATCCCCTAATAACAGATTCTAAAAGAAAAAACTAACATGATCAAGAAAGATGACTTTGCTCCTTGACTTTAATGACTAAACTAAAATTGTCCCTCTCGGCACAAACCTGTTTTTATCGAACAGACTTATTCATTTGCTCCAACACAAATTCCTACCAACTACACAAGCAAACAATCCATGCTCCTACCAAACCCTAGTTGCTGCAGGCCACTTAACCGCTACTGATCAACCACCATCAATAGAAACTCTGATGCAACCGAACAACCACCATCGGTAGGAGCTCCCTAAGTAGTTGACTTTATTGTTTGACTTGTGCAATACACTCCAATACATACATTCAAGGAAGAACTTACCATACACAATTAAGAAGTATTAGTCATTAAATTATAATCCTTTATAGCTTTACTCATGGTTATAAAATAAACTGTGAATTGATAACAAGGTATGACAGTAGTTACCAGATACTTGACCAATACCATCGAAGCATCCCACACAGTCGTCCCCAAATGCTTAGAATTCGGATCCTAACAACCGAAAACAGAAAAATCTCAAACCCGTATGAAAAGTGCTATAATCAAACACATTCAAAATGTTTAACAATCAATTACCTGAGAAAACTGGAGCTGATATCCCATAACTTCAAATAGAACAGCTGATGTCTGTGGTGAATTCAACCTACAACAGAAAACAATTACTACATCACATCATATCAATGAGAGTGCAAAACATAATTAATAAAATTGGAAGAACAAATTGCAAATCAAGAATCACCTATCAGCATCCATTGAACGTTTGCAGTGATGGAAACACAATTAGCATACAATTTCACTGCAATAGAACACAAATCAGTAATCTATAATCGCTAACAAGATTAGATCATAGAAACCCATTTGAAGCTGTAGAATCTTTGATGGTGTGATCGAAGAGAGATAATACATTTGAAGATTAACATAAATCAAGGAGATTAGACGTTTTTCTAGGGTTTTGTTCTTAGAGGCAAATAATCAAACAGGTGGTGATCATATGAGTCAGTGATACAATCAACAAATAAATGGATTTTTGAGAGATTAACATAAAGATTTACCTTACGTTTGAAGAAAATCAAGAAATTTGAATGTGGGGCGGCATATGCACAAAAGATTTTGGGGTTTATCAGTTTATGGTTGTTCCTTCAAATCGTGAAATAAAAACTGAAAGTAAATTCCGGTGATGGGTTATTGCGCATCACATCAAACTAAGAATAGATGTTTTAGGGCGTGTGAAGGGTGGGGGCGTGAAGGGTGGGGGCGATCCACGTGGCTATCCATCCTGGTCGCGAACACTGCAACAGGGTAGCGCGAGCCAGGGTGCTATTGGGGGCGTGAGGGGTATCGTGGTTGGATCAGGGGGCTCTATCCATAACAGAGACACACTATTTAATCAGGGTTCTATACGGTGCGCAGTCAACATCCAGTCAACGTCACATGTCGTAATATTACAGGATAACATCACAATACACGTGGATAAAGCCTCTATAGAGCTCCTTCACAACACATAGCCTAAACATTTCACCATATATATTATATAAACATAAATCTAGCTAAAGTTTAGTCGGGTAAACTATTCAACTTCTTTTAACCGGGTGAGACGTGATTAAAGTGTAGGTTAAACGATCAGATGAGTTGGGGGGGGGGGGGGGTGAAGTCGGTTTGGGGTTAGCAGTGAGGCCCACCATGTGTTATTTTTTTATTTCATATTATGTGAATCCAAAACAATGATTGGTCGGTTAAGAAGTAACCAGGTTAGCCGAAAGTTAGGTTGTTAAATATTAAATGTTAATTTTGCCTTTTCCAACTAATCAAATGTTTGTTTTCATAGTTTCATTTTAGTTTTTTACCCAATAAATTACAAATACAATCATTAACTAGAAAGAATACCTTCAAAACATCAATGTCGACTAAATGTCTAAATTAAGTGGATTCCGACACTATTTTATATGATGCTGCTCTCTTGTCAGTGTGTAAGCGAGATGAATTACGATAAGCTCGAGCTAGGTTTGTTTAAAGCTTTGTGTTTAAAGCTTGAGCTTGGATTGTGAGAGATTTTTCTATACCTCAAACTAGGCTTAGCCCCAGCTCGTTAAGCTTGGTTTTGTTCGACCTTTTAACAAGTAGATCTCGATTAGCTCACGAACGACTCGACTCGACTCAGGCAGTCATAATTTCATGACAAACTACAAGAAAATCCCCCGGTTTTACCCCTAAATTGCTTAATCTAATCTAGTTGTCGCCTGCCTGAGCTTTGGTTTCGTGTCGATTTGAAACCGTTAAATCCGAGACAAAATTGAACATGTCTTCTTTTAAACAACTTTTTTAAATGAAAAGTTTGTTTCGCATAGTTAAATTTGATTTTATTATAGGGGTTGTTATCTCGAATAACTACTCGCATGTTGATAAGTGGAAATACAAAAGAAGAACGAAGAAAGCATAACTTTCACTCCTTTTAAATTGAAGATTGTTCTTACTTTTCGTTTAATTAGCAAATCACAAGATGTCATCAACTTATGCAATTCATTAGTTGTCATATAATGTCTTGATAGTTGGATTTAATTTCATAGTTGTTAGGTTGGTTCGATGTTCATCCTATGCAGTCGCAACGACGATATAAAGAAACTAAAAATTGGAAAACTGATGTCTAATTACAAGTAAATCTTTCTTTCATATCAGTGGAACAATATTCATGAAAACATCAAATACTTCAAACAATTACAAGTAAATTTCTTTCAATATCTTTTCTTTAATCAATATGCACTTCATCCCCTTTTCGCCGTAAGTTTTCCTGTAGTCCATTGCTGCAACATCTGCAATGCAGCAACGGGTTGATCCATCGGAACCATGTGTCCAGCATCATGAACCTTAAGAAATGTAAGCGGTCCATAGTTCTTCATAACTCCAGCTTCTTTCCCTCCCCTCCACCACAACGAAACATTCGAAGCTGCAAGAAACTGTTTCTGACCAGACCACACACCATCGCATCAACCATCTCGAATTCCCTACAAATTTCCCAAATGTTCTTTAACAAAAACGCTAGTAGTAGAAATCGAAAATGTAACTTATATTGGACAGAGTGGTTACATAATCCTTATGTACATGTAACTTTTTTTGTTGTCAGCTAGTCACTTACTAGTCGTTTTTATAACAAAATGTCATCTTTCTAAAAAAATAAATAGTTGTTTTTTTTTTTTTTTAATTTTTAAAGGAACTTAGATGAAGATCATACCGAGCCAATTGCAAATAAGATCATATTCTCCAGCATATACAAGCAATCGATTCCTTGCTCCAAAAGCGCTGGAATCCCGACTTCAAGATCTCTCATCCAATCGGTTAGCATCGCTTCGTGCACTGTATTACTACAAAACAAAATCTATGTTGCTCGGTACACCTAAAGCTGTTTTCACACGATGTTTCGTCAAAAAATTTTCCATGTTGGAGAAATCATAGCATAAACTCCCTCACATTGCTTCCTTATATCATAATACTACAAATAGAAACAAAAGAAACATAACTAACATTGAATGATTATGTTTTCGCGTAGTTATATCATTTTTTCTTACGTTTATATTGCCTGTGATATCCAAGATATCCTCGAAAATTTCCTGACAAGTTTCTAACGCTATCATGCATGTGGTTGTACCGGTTTTACCTAGAGACACAGTACATATACTTTCAAAACTAATAATATGTTAAGACCTGTAACGGAAAACACTGATGAATTTGCATATATGCTTTGAACGTGATATAGAAGACAGTTGTGTAACCGCCTCTATTTTTTTCTCCAGATACATTTAATAATTATCTTTTATGCATTGGGTATATACGTACCACATTCTTTGATTGCCTCTTCACAATCTGGGATTTGTTGGTTTATTTGCGCGTAATCTGATTGTGAAATCACTTGTTAACCAACGCGTAGTCAGTATACGCTTTATACTGGATTGCGGGATCTGTAAGCCCGTTTCCAATTCCAAACCCCTTCAAGTTTATATGAATCCCCTCTTTATTCTTATTCCCCTTATTAACTCGAGAAGCAAACGCCGGAATGTAATGCCCAGCGTATGATTCTCCAGTTATATAAAAGTCATTGTTAACATAATCCGGATGTGCCTTAAAAACGCTCCTAAATCACAAAAAAGTTCAAGATCAATCTAAAATAGCAACAAATAAATGGATAACTCGACAGAACAATTTAGGGTTTTAAAAAACCTGTAAGAAGAAATAAAGATCATTACTATACACTACACGGTTTCATCGTGGCGGATGTCTTGATCGCTAGAACTATAACTGAAACCGGTTCCAGTTGGTTGATCAACGTATATCAAGTTCGAAACCTGTAACCAAAATCAACTCGCGAGTCAGTGAGTCAGTAAGTGTCGTTTGGTTCGATACATTAAAGATTGTTATGAGCCAAATGGACCTATCCCAGCCATAGTCGTTTCCAGACAAGTGACAATTTGTTGGTAATTTTAAAGGGGCCATTTTCATAAAATAAGCCAGTTCACCACTGCAACCCTGGTCCACCGGTTAGCCATATAACCACTGGGTCAGTTTTGGCTTTTCTTGATTCAAAGAAGAAATAGAACATCCTGCATAACACAAAGTCCAGTTCAAACGACACTATTGGTTTTGTTTTTTGTTCTCTAGTGAAATTGAAAATCCGAGTCTTTCAAAAAGACCCGACAACCACTGATTAGAGGGCTTTCGACACAGACTGATTAGTGGACATGTATTGAGAGGGATCAACACTGCTATAGAAAATTGACTTTCAACAACGAAAATATCAACAGTTGATATCGATGGATCGGTTAAGTTCCAAAAAAAAAAAAAAAAAAAAAAAAAGAAAAGAAAAAAATTTATGTTCCCATCGTCGTTGTTGATTACAGACGAGAAGTACAAATAAAGTTTTGTAAGAGTCGTCGACAATCCATAGGTGATAGCGACAGATTAACAAAGGGATTTAAGGATAATTAAGGAAGTAATCATATAATATTTCGTCCTAAACTGAAAGTATTTGTTGGTAAAATGTATTTGCTATGGATTTCTATCAGTTATCCGTTAAAAATAATAAAGGTGAGATTCTGAATGAGTTTTCTTGCCCGACTTTATAGTTGTTGTTAGTTAAAAGGTTCACTAATGGTGAAATACTCGTCGCTAATCAGTTAAAACGTCTATCCAACCATTACAGTAATCCACCGGTGATGTTGTCGTTGTGATCCCTCAATAATGCTGGTTGGCCATCCATCCGTAAATTCTTTACCAAAACTCTTTCTCCACTCACGATTTGTTTATCATTTCAGTCTTGTATTCAGGTTGTATAAATTTGTAATTATCATATGATTGGTTGCATTTAAACTAATTTAATATTTTTAAAAATACAATGCATCCACTCGAATACTCAAATAATTAAAAGATCCTGGAAAAGAAATTCTACCATAGAATAAAGAACTAGTCCAATTTCCTAACTAATATTCCTAACTATTCCTAATCATCATGGTATTTTCAAAGGGTAGGTTTTTCTTCCAAAAGTTCACATTTTTACATGATTTATATAACACCCACATAAATAAAGGTGTTCAATGTTGTCTTTATTGAATTATAGCATACTTAAACTAAACTGCATAAGACTGCATTTTTAGCATCAAGATCATCATATCTTTCGCTAAACGAAACATACCGGGCATCAACTGTATGTTCAATGCGATAATATCCAGCATGTTGACAAGATCATGAACCGTGGCACCCGAGTCTCCAAGAACCGATAGAGATAGCCTTTTCTCCACGATCCCAGATGGTGTTACTTTGAGTTCTTGATCGAGATACGATGAATGATTGTAAGAGTTAACAATATTAATATCAAGATTGGATGCAAATTGAGGTCTTTGATGAGTTGGTGGCTTGTTTTTCTCAAAGCTTTTGAATGATGAAGAGATGGAATGGTTCTTGAAGATGATGATGAAATGAAAACAACAAGAATAAGAGGAATGAGATAGATAATGTGAGGAGGATAGCCATGATTGTGAAGATATAGAAAGAAGGTTGATTTTGTTGGTGTATGGGGGTATGATGTGTGTATATATAGTGTTTGCTTGCTTCTTGTGACATGGGACCAGGGTTTTTTTTTTAAATATTTTTTTAGCGGACATCTAAGACGTCGTCATAAATAATAAAAAAAAAAACTTCATATATAAAATTAAATATGATGATACTTTATATTTTGATATGAATTTACATTTTTTATAGAAATATATATTTAATTAATAAGATATAGAGATAAATATAAACTAATACCAATTCACCCCCCGGTTCAAATACAAACGATTTAAAGAGAAAATTTAGACTGTTGTGTATATGCTTCCGGTCCGACTGACCGGTCGGTCCGATCCGAGCCTGAAAACGCCGGATATTTTCAAGCACATTGTGTGTGAATGAATGTGAAATAGATGTAAACAAAATTGGAAAGGAGATGAGGCTTATTGTCCATTGTTTTGTCATTGGTAGCTTTCAACAGTTGTATTCTTTATCCCAACCTCATGTGGACCCATTCTTCAACCTTTTATTATTTAAAATCTCACGATAACATCTATTTGAATATTGAATTAAGATAATTATATGATAATGACAGCCGTTCAAAAAAAATAATTATATTAATGAGAAATATGTGTTTTATTGTTAGTTATGTGTATCTTAAATATCTAGCACTTAGGGCCTATGAAACTAGTTTGTTTTTACCTTTTGGATTGATACTCTATATTCCAAATAAATCTTTAACATCGATCATGTCATTTTACCTCCTATACACCTTGTCTGAGATTTGAATCCCAATAAATTGACGTTCTTGCAAAATATTACAATGATTATGTGATTTGTTTGTTTTTACACTTTTGGATTAGTACTATATTCCATACAAATCTTAAATATCAACCCATGTCTTTTGTTTGTTACATAAAATTGATTTATTGCAAAAAATAATGTTTCGGTGGTTATGTGATTTGTTTAATCTAAATTGTTGAAAGCCTACATATATTGTCAAAACAACTTTACTACACATTAAAGGGTGTCTCCCTTATGTCTAATCCAACTATTTGAACTCATTAAAAACATCAACTCATTTGACCTCTTTATTCTATCATTTTGAAAAAGAAAATGCCACTACCTTTTACAAAAATGAACACATCAATGCAAATATGGGGCCTATATTTATCCATCATTTTAATATCCTTTTTTCCAAAATGTTTTTCAGAGGTATAATAGATTAATCCATTTATTTCATATTATCTCTATCATTTTCATATTCTTTTCGACTTGGAGGCTAATTATAAATGATTATGAACGGTACAGGTATTTTTGCACCGTATCTGTCGTCGTCAATTAATTAATATTTTCGTAAGTTCTAGTTAATACGAAGCCAACAGAGACATATAAACTAGAATAACATATTGATTAAG